>ML810253.1:30883-59101 GCA_009831015.1 Picea engelmannii
GATGATTCAAAATGAAAATGTCTCCTTAGTATATATAGGAGACTAGGAGGTATAATTACAACTAATGGCCTAAAGCCGACATAAATAAAATAACATTACTAATATAATATGCCCCAATTAAGGGGTAATGAGCCAATATTAGGTCTTAACACAATGATAGTGTGACAATGGTTCCATCATTATACTTATACATCGGGGTGGTTGGACGGGGCAAGGAAAGGTGGTTGTAGCCACCTTCTGGTTGTAGTCGAAGAACATAGGGGGTTGTAGCCTCCTTTTGGCTGTAGCCAGAGAATTGGGGAGTTGGAGGTTCATTTAGGTTGTAGCTTGAGAAACTAGGGGGTTGGAGCCTCCTTCCAGTTGTAGCTAGAAAACAAAGGAAGTTGGTCCTTCCAATGAATGTAATTCTTAAAGACATATAAGAAAAAACATTCTGTGGTTTTCTCCCACTTTGGGTTTCCACGTAAAAACATTGGTGTACTGTGTATGTGTATGATTTCTCATTTGTTCATTGTTTATTTACTCTGCAAGATAATTCTACATTGATATAATACTTGGATATTGTGGTTAGAAAATGATTGAATTTCTCTATTACTGATTCACCTCCCCTCTCAGTAATCAAACAATGGATACACTTGATGAATTTCGGTCGCGAAACGTTAAGAGAGGTTTGATCATGGAATCAAGATATGAAGATCAATTTATATGAAAGTAATGTTTGGATAGATGAAAAGTACACGTTATGCCGTTTCCGGTGATATATGGTACGTCACACAGTTCCTCATAGTTTGGGAGATATGACCTTGAGAAGTTAGAGGATCCTTGTAGAATATTCTAGAAGTCACTAGAAGGTAAAAGAGGAAGTCAAGTATTCTAGAATATCCTAGAAATTCATGGAGAAGTTGGAGATTCAAAGTGGTTGCATTAAAGAAATAAATTAAAGGTAAATTAGTTGCACCAAATAATGGTTAAGTGGACAAAGTTTGATTAGTCAAAATGGGTTAAGTAAGTTTTGGTAAAGCAATTGTACAAATAATTATAGATTGATTATTTAAGGACAATGATAAGTGGAAAATGTTTGATTATTCAAAGTGGACAAAGTGGTTAAGTGGAAAAAAGTGGGTTAATGGGTTAACCCTAGAAGATGGAAAAAGGGGTAAAATTGTGCAAGGAAACTTCTGAAGGAAGACATCAAGAGTATAAAGGAATGGACAAGCCTCTCTCATTTGTTTCTATTGAACTTCATTGGAAATCATTTGTGAAAGGTTATCTACAGTTTTTCATTGTCACATCTAAAGCTATGCAAATTTGAGGCAGTGGAGCACAACGACTACAAATATTTCATTGTTGCCGAGGTATCAAAATTGCAGTAGAAAAATCGTGTCAATATAATCACAGTAGAAGAACTGTGACAACAGAATCACAACAACAGAACCGTGAAAGCAGAACCGCAACAAAAAAATCATGACAGCATAATTACAACAGAAAAACCACGGCAACATAATTGCGGCAGTAGAATCGCGACGATAGAATCACAACCATAGAAGCAGATTTGTAATAGATCCACAACTACAAAAAAGTAAGAGGTATGTTAATGTGTTTGTCTTGAGTTGGATCTATGTGATTGGTTGAGGGTTTTTCTTGAGAAGTTTGGTGAATTCCCTATTGGAGGTTTAACACTTTTTGTTGAGTAAAATCTACTGGTGTATATTGCTGGTGTATTTTTGGTTCATATTGGCATATATTTGGATGTATGGTTGAGGGTTAGTTTTGAAAGATTGCACATAGAGGAAACATATTGTATTAGATATGGTTTTGAGAGTTATGGAATAGCCCTGGAGTTGTTGTTTTTGTTGTTGTTTGTAATTGATGCATAGATCATATCTCCTAAGGCATACAATTGGTACATGTGTCAGAGGTATTTATCACAAATCCTTGAGTATTGAGGCATATCTTTTATTTCTTTAATATATGGTTGAGGGATTTTTGTTATGTTTCTGAAGTTGTTGATTTAGTTTGAGGCTGCATATCAATAAGGGTTTGATGTATAGTACATGTTAGGGTTTATTACACATGATTATGATTGTATGCACATGTATGACACATGACTAGAGAGACATAGATGCACATGGTTTGAGTGATATTCTTGTGATATTAGGTATGAGATCTATGTTATTATATATGATATATTGAGGAGATTATTGGTACAGGTTGTTGGTATATGTTGGTACAGGCTGATTACAGGTTATTGGTACATGTTGATTACAGTTTATTGGTACAGTTTGGTTACAGGTTGTTGTCACATATTAGTAAAGGTTTACAGTGGTATATTTCACAGTGACAGTGTGGCAGTGGTTTCATCAATGATTTGACATTTATATTTCAGGGCGGTAGGATGGGGAAAGGAAAGGGAGTTTTATCCTCCTTCCTATTGGTGTCAGAGAATCAGGGAGTTGGAGATTCCTTCAGGTTGAAGCTTGAGAACTAGGTGGTTGTAGCCAATTTCTGGTTGTAGCCGATGAACCTAGGGAGTTGGAGCTTCCTTTAGGTTGGAGCCTAAGAAACTAGGGGGTTGGAGCCTCCTTCTAGTTGGAGCCTCCTTCCAGTTGGAGCCAGAGAATTGGAAGTTAGTGCTTCCTTGAATGTAATTCTTGACATATAAGAAAATAATTTTGTAGTTTTCTCCCGCATTGGGTTTCCACGTAAATATTGGTGTATTGTGCATTGTGTGTATGTGATTGTTATTGTTTATTATGAATTAATGGATGTTAACATTTATGATACAATAATATATTGATCATGAATAGATGAATATGGTTGAATAAGTTAAAGTAATATATATTGTGGTTTAAAGGATTAATAAGTGGTATAATTTCTCATTACTAATTCACCCCCCCCCTCTAAGTAATCCAACAATTGGTATTAGAGCAGGTTCCTTCAGGAATCAATTTAACCACTAGAAGGTAGATCATGGAGAGAAACAATATGTATAAAAATGGAATATCACAGTTTGATGGACAAAAATATGCATTCTGGACTAGAAGGATGAAAACAGATGTACAAGCATAGGGATTTGATGTTTGGCGATCAATGGTAGTTGGATACAAAGCACCAACCATTCCTCCAACAGATAAGGATGGAAAAAAAATTGAACAAAATAATTTGAAAGCCAAAAATGCCATCTTGCATGGTCTGGTTGATTCAATATATGTCAAAGTTATGCATTGCAACTCTGCAAAGGCGATTTAGGATAAAATTATGAATGTGTATGAAGGAGACACCAAATTCAAGGAAGTAAAGCTTCAAACTTACAGAGGTCAATTTGAATAGATGAAGATGAAAGAAGATGAAAATATTGCATCCTATGTTTTATGAGTTGATGAAATAGTGAATGCAATGATAGGATTGGGAGAAGAAGTTGATGAATCTATAATTGTTCAAAAATTACTAAGATCTGTTCCAATGAGATTTGATCCTAAGATATCATCACTAGAAGAAAGAACATATATGGATTCGATAAGCATGGATGAGATACATGGAATATTCAGTGCTTATGAAATGAGAACAGAATATTAGAACCTAGTTATAAAGGAAGAAACATTCAAAGCATCCAAGAAGAAAAAGAAAAAGAGAAAGAAAAAGCCAAAGTCAAAATGTAGTTGCAGCGATGATTCAGAAGAAGATGAATAAATGGAAAACTTCGTAAGAAAGTTGCAAAAGGGAACATGTAAATATAAAGGTAAGCTTCCATTGAAATGTTTTAATTGCGGTAAAATTGGTCATTTTGTAAATAAGTGTCCTTATGCCAGAAATTCAAATAGTTATGAAGAGGAAGATCCCAAGAAAGAAAAGAGACATCAAAAGGGAAACTGGAAAAACAAAAAGAAATCCTTCAAGAAAAATCTATACTAAAAAAAAGAAAGCTCATCATTTAATGAAGATGATGAAACCGAAAGTGATTCAAAAAAGGTGCTATTTATGGCTAAGGAAAATAAAAAAAGAAACTATGATAGTTTAGAAGAAGAAGGCGAAGTCGATATCAGAGAAGAATTAATTTGTACCTTATATGAACTAAGGAAATAAAGAAAGAAAAACAAGTTACTCAATAAATAACTAAATAGAACTTAGAATCTCAACTTAGAGGAAGTCAACTAGATAATTACAATGTTTAAAGTCCAGGTAGAAGAGGACAAAAGGATTGAATAAATACTCAGAAGTCAGATAGCAACGAAGAAGAAGATGATTGAAAGGTTAGAAGAAGAATAAATCACTCTAAGAAAATATCTTCGGAAGAAGGATATGCAACAATATAGAACCAAGACATTGGATAAGATCATCAACAATCAAAGGACATACTATGACAGGTCTGGACTAGGATACAACCAAATGTAAACCGAGAAAGGTTCAAGCTCCATGACGAAAGAAACAAAAAAAAAAAATTATGAAGAAGTTATCAAAGGAAGGAATCGTGGTCAACATGAATCAGAAATAAATGAGTATAGAAGACCCTCTACATTCAAGTATCAAGGAAGATTCAATCATTGTGGAAGAAACAACCAAAGTGAAGATATTTATAAGCCAAGGAAGAATTAAAGGACTACACCACAAGGAAAATCATTCACTTCTCAGTATGTAAATTCATTTTATAGTCATTGTTTTTATTGTACTAACTTTGGACATAAGGTTGCCGATTGTAGGGCTTATGAAAGAAATAATTAGGAAATAAATGCTTATGTGGCCCCACAAAATATTTAATATTACAAATGCCACAACTATGGACACGTAGCTCGAAATTGCAAAAGCATGATAAGGCCTCCCATGAAATAAAATATTAATGAGAGACACAAGAAGGTTTGGAGAAGAAGTGAAAAACAAGAGGAGCAGGTAAATGAAGAACATGTCTAAGGAATCGTACATTCAGGATTTGCAGTAGAATAAGATCATGATGAATTTACAGGAAAAGATGAAAGCGTCAGAATTCAAGTAGAATATGAAGAAGATGTCAAAACTTAGGATGATTCCATAATTCAGGAGGATGATGAAAAGGAATATGTATTCACAGATGAAGAATAATATTACACTGCATCAGAGCATGCATTGTTTTGAGCTGTTCAACTTGGATACTCCCAGGTAATATGAATATTAGATAGGGGTAGTCTATGCAGAAGTTGAGATAGATGGGTCAACATTGTGGACAATTGAGTAGTAGAGTGTTAGACAGTATGAACATATATGGATTCATAGATTGGTTCAGAGAGTGGTTTAGAGATTGATTCAAAGATTGGTTAAGAGAATGTTAGATTATTATTTGAATGCTTAATATTGCATGATTTATATATATGTCAGTTGATTACTCAAGGAAGCACCAATGGACAATAAACCTAATAGGTTGAGGTACAGGTTGATGCATGTATGATGCATGGAAAAGTTCAAGGATCATCATAGGAATAACAGATCATGGTATTCTTGATGCAATATTGTTGAGCAATTGATCAGTGTTCTGGTAGAGTAGTATCAGTCATAGTAGAAGCAGATTGCAGTGATAACATATTGTTCACAATGATTACATGACATATTGCAGAGAAGATAGGGATATTCATATCCAAAGGGGGAGTTATTTTCTTAACCATGATTGGTTAGAGAAGGTACAATATTAGATCGACAAGGGGAGTTAATCCTTGTCAAATGGAGAGAGAAAGATAAAATGAATTTAGACATGGGGAGAAGCCCCAAGGAGATTTCAATCAAGGGGAGCAACCCCAAAGGGAGATACACTTTTTCATTGATGCCAAAGGGGGAGAGATAGAAACATTGATGAGGAGTATAAACATGAATTTTATAATGACTAAGTGTTTCCATAAATGTTGGTGTTTGCATCAATGCCAAAAGGGGATATTGTCAGACAATTGGATTAGGTTGTTGGCCAATTGTTTTAGAGAGTTGGTTGTCGTTGATGTCAACCATTAAAGATTGATGTCAACCCATAGATATTGATTTCAAACCTCAGACARGTCCCAAAKATGTGRTTGAAACTRTTCAGAAATTTATTATCATATGTATGATTGTTATTGTGGTTATGTTAGTTTTCATTGATGTTGGTTGATGTAAAAAATTGAGATGGATACGCTTGATGAATTCTGGTAGCGAAAAGGTAATAGAGGTTTGATCATGGAATCAAKATATTAAGATCAATTTATGTGAAACTAATGTGTGGATAGATGAAAAGTACATGTTATGCCGTTTCTAGTGATATATGGTACATCACACAGTTYCTCACGGTTTGGGAGATATGACCTTGAGAAGTTAGAGGACCCTCATAGAATATTCTAGAAGTCACTAGAAGGTCAAAGAGGAAGTMAAGTATTGTAKAATATCCTAGAAATTCATGGAGAAGCTGGAGATTCAAAGTRGTTGCATTAAAGAAATAAATTAAAGGTACATTAGTTGYACCAAATAATGGTTAAGTGGACAAAGTTTGATTAGTCAAAATGGGTTAAGTAAGTTTTGGTAGAGTAGTTGCACAAATAATTATGGATTGATTATTTAAGGAAAGTGGTTAAGATAAGTGGACAAAGGTTAATTAGTCAAAGTGGAAAAAGTGGTTAAGTGGAAAAAGTGGGTTAATGGGTTAACCCTAGAAGATGGAGAAATGGGTAAAGTTGTTGCAAGGAAACTTCTAGAGGAAGACATGAAGAGTATAAAGGAAAGGAAAAGCCTCTCTCATTTGTCTCTTTTGAACTTAATTGAATATCATTTTTGAAAGGTTATTTGCAGGTTTTTATTGTCACATATGAAGCTACACAAATCTAAGGTAGCGAAGCAAAGTGACGACAAATATTTTGTTGTTGCAGAGGTATACAAATTGCGGTAGAAAAATCACGGCACCAGAATCATAGAAAAAAAATCCCGAAAGCATAATCGTGGCAAGAAAACCATGGAAACAAAATCATGGAAGCAAAATCACGAGAGCAGAATTGCGACAACAAAACCACGACAACAGAATCACGGAAGAAAAATCATGACAACAAAATCGTGACAATAGAATCACAACTATAGAAACAAATCCGTAATAGATCCACACCTAAAAAAAATTAAGAGGTATGATAATTTGTTTGTCTTGAGTTGGATCTATGTGATTGGTTGAGGGTTTGTCTTGAGAAGTTTGGTGAATTCCCCGTTGGAGGTTTAGCACTTGTTGTTGAGTAAGATCTATTGTCGTATATTGCTGGTGTATTTCTGGTTCATATTGTCATATATTTTGATGTATGGTTGAGGGTTAGTTGTGAGAGATTGCACATAGAGGAAACATCTTCTATGATATATGGTTTTGAGAGCTAGGGAATAGCCCTTGAGTTGTTGTTTCTTTTTGTAATTGCTGCATATATCATATTTGTTGAGGCATACAATTGGTACATGTGTTGAAGGTATTTAGCACAAATCCTTGAGTATTAAGGCATATCTTGTATTTGTTTGATATATGGTTGAGGAATTTTGGTTGTGATGTGTTGCTGAAGTTGTTGGTTTAGATTGAGGCTGCATATTAGTAAGGGTTTGATGTCTAGTCCATGTGATAGGTTATTACACATGATTATGATTATATGAACATCTATAACACGTGACTAGAGAGACATAGATGCACATGGTTTGAGTGATATTCTTGTGATATTGGGTATGGGATCTATGTTATCAGATCTGATCTAATGATGAGATTGTTGGTATAGGTTGTTGATATAATCATATATGTTGGTACAGGTTACTGGTACAGGTTGATTATAGGTTATTGGTATA
The DNA here is from genome assembly GCA_009831015.1 of Picea engelmannii. Taxonomy (NCBI): domain Eukaryota; kingdom Viridiplantae; phylum Streptophyta; class Pinopsida; order Pinales; family Pinaceae; genus Picea; species Picea engelmannii. The sequence continues at coordinate 38,672 of ML810253.1, forward strand.
GGTTGACTACAATTTATTGGTACAGGTTGGTTATAGGTTGTTGGCATAGTTTGGTATAGGTTTACAATGGTATATTTCATAGTGACAGTGTGGCGGTGGTTTCATCAGTTATTTGACATTTATATTTCAGGGTGATAGGATGGAGAAAGGAAAAGGGGTTGTAGCCTCCTTTTAGTTGGTGCCGAAGAATCAGGGAGTTGGATCTTCCTTCAGGTTGAAGCCTGAGAAATAGGTGGATGTAGCCACCTTCCGGTTGTAGCCGGAGAACCTAGGGAGTTGGAGCTTCCTTCAGGTTGGAGCTTGAGAAACTAGGGGGTTGGAGCCTCCTTCTAGTTGGATATGGAGAATTGGAAGTTGGCGCTTCCTTGAATGCAATTCTTAACATATAAGAAAATCATTCTGTGGTTTTCTCCCGCATTGGGTTTCCACACAAATATTGGTGTACTGTGCATTATGTGGATGTGTTTATTATTGTTTATTATGCACTGATGAATGTTAATGTTTATGATAAAATAATATATTGATGATGAATATATTAATATTGTTGAGTAAGTTAATGGATTATTCATTGTGGTTTGAAGGATTAATAAGTGGTATAATTGTTTATTATTGATTCACCCCCCCCTCTTAGTAATCGAACGAAAATACGATGTAACAAGATGAGACAACCTGATTATTGTGGTTGTATCATTTAGGAAGAAGTCATTTTTTATAAATACACCCATTCTCTCTGAGACGAGGGATGGAGGAAAATTAGCAGACAATTTATAAAACAAAGTTGTATTGAGCCACATCCTTTCATTTAATGCATGTTTTGTTTCGTTCCTTTTCAATTGATGGTGTGTTAAGAATTTGAGCATCTACTACATTCTTAGACTAATACCTCATCTAAGGAGGCAAGAATCCCTCCTTATCTCAGTACTATTTGTATCTCCTATAGTCTATAGAAGTAGTTATAGTTTCATTTCTTTCTTCTAATTTATTTCCATAAATTCCTTCATTAAAATCTCATTGTTTTCCATTATTGTAGATTTTGATTTCTAAGTAGTAACATTGTAGGGTAGTGATCGATGAATTATAAGAGAATAACTACAGTTTCTCTTCCTTATTCATTTCCAACAATTCCTCTATAAAATATCGTGCTCCAAGTCTCATGTTTTACCATTGTTGTAATTCTATCGCCTCCACTTTATGCTGACATTTCAAAACCTTGTCTTTTGATTGGTTGAAGCATAGCTATAAAATATTTTATTCATTTTCCATTTATTTCAAACAATTCATGTATTTATCTTTGTTGTAGTATTAATATTTCCTTGTTGCGATTCTGGTTGTTGTAACTTGTGTTGTTGTAACTCATGTTGTTGTAACTCGTGTTGCTACAACTCTAGCTGCTGCAACTCTAGCTGCTGCAACTCTCGTTTCTGCAATTCTCGTTGCTGCAACTCTTGTTGCTGCAATTCTCCTTGCTACAACTTTGCATCTAGATTTCTAATTAAAAATTATGTAGTTTTCCAATTGAGATAACTTATTTTCCTTGTTTACAATCATATTGTGGTTTGATTCTTATAGTCTAAGTTACACGAGCCATAACATAGCTATCACAATAATCAATATCACATTAACACTTGGACAAGTCACCTTTATTTTTTCACAAGTGTGATTTACTTTTCTTGCAAGAGTGATTTACTTTTCCACAAATGTGATTTACTTTTCCGTAAGTGTGATTTAATTTCCTACATAAGTGTCATTTACTCTCCTGCAAGTGTGATTTACTTTCCTGCAAGTGTGTCATTTACTTTCCTGCAAGTGTGTCATTTACTTTCTTGCAATGCGTGCTTTTATTTCTACAAGTGTGAATTTGGTGACTTGCTAAATCATTTTGGTATATTTCCTTGTGACATTCATTCGAAAGTACTACAACCCATTGGAAATTACAACATTATACTTTCATATATGGTGCATGGCAATTCGTAAGTGTAAGACGACCTCAGATTGATAATTAAATGCACAATTCTTCAATTTATTACTAAATTAATTAGAAGGTAACTGAAACTTGTCCGTCATTTTTGACACTGTTGCCAGGGATATGTCAAAAGTATAGTTGTTGTTTTTCTATTTTTTGGATTTTGATTTCAGTATATTGAGTGATATGATTTCTTTTCAACAATTTGTAGAATGTTTTTCTAATATTTTGTATGCATAGAGTTAGAGATCAACAAGGAAGATTCGTTAGTTCATCCAAAAATTATCGTAAAGATAACAATGTAGGTCAATCTCAAGAGAGAAAGGAGCTCAATCAACTAAATTATTTGTCACCCACAACAAGTTCCATTTCCAAGAGGAGACGTGAGACCTCCGCTCAAGAATATGAAATTGTACAAGGTTCTATGCACACAAAGGTTTCACTTTTAAAATAATTGATTGGTGAGTAATACCACGTCAGGGAGTTCATATTTCCTAAAGCATCTTCAAAAGAAAAAATACAACCCTCGAAAGGAGATGGAAAATGAAAGTGTCAAAGAAGAAACCTCTACCTTCAAATTTCCAATTAGAGGATCAAATGAAGAGACCAAAATGAACAATATCCCTCATTCAACCTTGCCAAATTTTCATGGTCAGTCTTAATAAGATCCCAGAACATTCCTCTTAGAATTAGACATGCTTTTCATAAGTTATGATTATGTGTCGAATGCCTAAATATTGAAGCTTTTTCCTACCACACTCAAGAACACTGGATTATGCTAGTTCATGGGCCTTGGTCGGGACAATATCCGCACATGGGACCAAATGATGAAGACATTTATGGAAAAGTGCCAAGATTATTGTAAGGATAAAGAAAGGAGGGAGGAAGTATTTATGATGAAACACCATGAAGGTGAGAGCCTTGATGATTACATCTAAATATTCAAATATAATTTGCAGAGGGAAAGGAAAGGAAATTTGTTTCCCGAGACACAACATGTCTTATTCTTGAGACAAATCTAATATGATTGCATTGAAATCCTCAACCTAATGGGTGGAGGATATGTTTTTGATGCAGGACCACCGTCTCTCCTTGGGGTTCTGCAACCTCCTGGTCAAGGATCTTCACAAGGTTGAGCCGAATTAGCTCCTCAAGACCTTGCTATCCCTCAATTTGGTTTAACATAGACCCTTTTATCACCTTAGGCACAGGTCATATGGAATCCGTGACCCTTTTCTAGCGCTCTTTAAACTTTGAATTTGCAGCTGCTAGCTCCTACTTCTAGCCCATCTCCACATGTGACCTCAGGCTATGACCCGAGGATAAACCCTAAAAAACACTTTAGACTTTGGCGTTCATGAGTTCCGAACGTTCCAACTCATTTTCTCCCGAATTGCTTCACACCCGAAGTGATAGATCGAGCACCACGTGCTCCAACAATTAACGGTTAGAATTTTCCCTCTGCGATATGACGACACACGTCCACTTCAAATCAACGACCATGATCTCCTTCGCTAGATCCAGCTTCGATATTTTTTGGATACTCCACCTTCTCCTTTCCTCTGAAGGACTCTTCCTCCAAATCTCATGGATCTCCGCCACGTGTCTTCTCTGGATCTAACGGTCCAGATCTCCTAGATCTTCATGACTTCACAAAAATCATCTCTTGCTTCGTGCAAAAATTCTGGAGCTTTACCTTTAGAACTCTCCAATCTGCTGCCATGTATCTTCACTGCACCCAACAGCTTGGATTCCCTTCATGGCTTGAGGACTTTGGAAATCCCCGCTCCTCAACACTTCAAAACCTATGAATCATGAAGTGCCAAAAGAATCAACAACTAACCTCTGTGCAACTCTCCTAGATATGGTGGTATGGAATGATCCCACTTCCTCCTGAACAAATATTACTCGTTGGTTTACGATATCTTCAATAACTCCTCCCTATTGATGGATTCTCATCTACTACCTCTTCTAAGCTTGTTCTTTCTTGAAACCTCTAACTCCCTAGAGCGTTTCTTCGACACTTAGTTGAATTTTGACTCTGTGCACACCTTGCAGTAGGTATTCCTCCACAACTTATCTTCTTTGTGGATGATTGTGCACACTTTGCAATATTTCTTCACACTCTTCTGCAAATACTCTTAAGTTACTCCTCCTGAGATTTTGAGTCAAAAGAATTTGTTGACGCACTCCTTGCGGACAATATGCACTCCTTGCATACAAAGCTCCAAGTTATCTCTCCTGAAGTTGTTCCTCTTCGACACTTTGAACTTCTCAGAATGACTTCTTCAATACTTAGCCAAATATCGACCCTGTGCATACTTTTTAACAAGTTTCCCTCAACTTAACACTTGATGAGTGACTATGCACTCCTTGCAACAATTCTTAAATGGATCAATTGTTCCTCCTGAACAATATGACTCTGAGTGCATTTCTTCCTACACACACCTTCAAGCTTCCCCCCCCCGAACTTCTGAGTCAAACAAACTCTTTCAACGCACACCTTGCGAAAACTTATGCACTCATTGCACACAAAAGTTTCACATTATCTCTTCTGAGATTCTGAGTCAAAATAGACTCCATCAATGCACACCTTGTAGACACTATGCACACCTTGCACATGCTTGTAGAAGAGAAACAATTGAAACTTATCTAATATCTCACAGATTCATACATTCAACCATGTAAATGCATTCATAACATGAGAACAAATAATAACAGAGAATTGCAATTAACAGAAAGCCTACCATTGATTCATTCAGATAGACACAACAACGACAACACCAAACATGCAGATCGATGCTTCTCTGTTATATTCATTCCAATGATATGTACATGGGCTCATACAATGCTCTTTAACATCTCTCAACAACTCTTAATAACAACAACAACACTTTGCCACTTTCAGCTAAAGTGCAACAACAACCTTTAACTACAATAATCTTCAACAGCCTCATTTGGGCATACATTACATTTTTTTTATACAACACAAGATCATAGATATTTTCCCTTTGACTACCTTAGTGCTATCTTATCAAAATAAAATATTTCAACTACTAAGGTTTTATTACAATACATGTTTGATACAGACAGATAAGATAAAACTCTTTGAATATGTACTGCAAGCTACTACATTAAAAGAAAATACACTCCCCATCAATCTCATGCGATGGTTTAGCTCCTAAGAATTAAATATGTTCTTTAATTACAATATTTTCAAGATATTTGCGTGATATTCCCTTCTTAAATTCAAAATTACTTCAAAATGCACGCTAGTGCGATGATATGTCTTCCACTTGCTCCTTGATGATGATGCTCCTACATCATACTCCTTTCGAAAAAAAATCATGGACTCCTATCCATGAGCTCCTACACTGACTTTCCATGCTTCTGAATATCTGCTTCATTTACCCAACTATAATCTTCTATTGGGTTTCCTTTCCACTTTACCAAATATTCAAAATAAGTCTTTCTGTTGGTCTTCTTACCAGTTCTATGATCTATGATCTTCTCCATCTGCAGCTTTTCTGCTACAGGCATCTGCTTCTCCCACTCAATCTATTTCTAATTTTCTGACTCTCTGGTGTCATCTTCCCTATAAGGATACATGTCTAAAATGTTGAATATGGGCGATATACCCACATCTTCTGACAGCTCTATCTCATAAGATTTTTCATCAAATTTCCTTAGGATCTTGCATGATCCTATCTTCTTCAGCTTTATTTTGTTATATGTTCCCCTTGGGAACCTTTCCTTCTTGAGATGTGATAGAACTTGATCTCCCACTTCAAATTGAAGTTTTCTCCTATGCTGATCAACTCTGCATTTGTATTCTCTACTACTGTTATGCAACTGTTCTTTGATCTGATTATGGAGCTTCTGAATTTCTGCAGCAAAGTATTCTTCTCTAGTGCTTCCGAATTCGTTCGTCTCCAGTTCTCTCAAATATGATACTCTTCCTGGATTCATCCCATATACTATCTGAAATGGGCTCTTTCCTGTACTTCGTTTTGGTGAGTCATTTTATGCAAACTATGCTTGTGACAGAATTTGATCCCACTGGCTATGATGTTTGGTGATTAGACTCCTCAAAAAATTTCCTAAAATTTGATTTACCACCTCAGTATATCCATCCATTTGAGGGTGATATGATGAAATAAAAGATATTTATGTCCCTAGTTTCTTCCACAATATCCTCCAAAAATGACCAACAAATTTAGTGTCCCTATTTGAGACAATACTCTTGGGAAACCCATGAAGTCTCACAACTTCCTTGAAAAACAAATTTGCAATGTGTGTTGCATCATTAGTTTTCTGGCATGGGATAGAGTGTGCCATCTTTGAAAATCTATAAACTACCACAAATATGGAATCACTTCCTCTTTGTGTCCTTGACAATCCCAACTCAAAATTCATGCTTATTGCATCCCAAGGCCTATTTGGAATAGGCAATGGTTGATACAATCCAGTGTTATGTCTCTTTCCTTTTTCATACTGGAAAATCTTACATATGTTTACAAATTTCTCCACTTCTTCCCTCATACCTGACCAATAGTATGAACTGTTCAACTGTGCAAATGTCTTGTCATGCCCAAAATGTCTTGCTAGACCTCCACTATGTTTTTCCTTCATCAGATTCTCTCTCATTGAGCACTTTCGTATGCACAATTGGCAACCTTTAAACAACAATCCATATTGAATAAGATATTCGATCCATTGGCTTCTGTCTTTGAACATCATATTTTCATATGCTTCATATGCCTCTTTAAAATATGGGTCATCATGATACATCTCCTTAATGTGTTCAAACCCTAAGGTTTTCACTTGAAATTCCTGCAGAATCAGACATCTCCTTCTCAATGCATCAACAAATTTGTTAGCATTACCAAAAATATGTTTAATGACAAAAGTGAAATTTTTCATAAACTCTATCCACTTAGCATGTCTTTGATTTAACTTCTCCTGTCTGGTTATGAATTGTAAAGTCTGATTATCGCTATAAAAAACAACTCTTTTGGAACAAGGTAGTGCCTCCATTTCTTCAAGGCTTGACTTATTGCATAAAATTATTTATCATATGTGGAGTACTTTCTCTTAGTGTCATTCAACTTCTCACTGAAATATGCAACAAGGCTATTATCTTGGCTCAAGAATGCTCTAATTGCAACTCCACTAGCATCACATCTTACTTGAAATGTCTTTCCAAAACCTGGCAAGACCAGAATCGGTTTTTCTATTATCTTATCCTTTAATATCCTGAAAATTTTCTCAGCTTCTTCTGTCCACTTAAAATACTTGTGTCTCTTATTCACTGTATCCATCATTGGTGTACAAATTCCACTGAAATTTCTAATGAACTTCCTATATAAACTCACTAGTCCATGGAAGCTTCTCACCTCAAATATGCTTCTTGGCGATGACCATTCTCTCATTTCTCTCACCTTCTTTGGATCCATATTCAATTCATTTGAAAAGACTACAAAACCCAAGTAAATGAGTTATGTCTTCATAAAATATGATTTCTTCAGATTTATCAACAACTTCTCCCACTACAATATTCTCATTACTAACATTAAATGTCTCAAACGCTCTTCTTTAGTTTTATTGAAGACTAATATATCATCCAGATATACAATCACAAACTTACCAATAAAATATTTCAATACCTCATTCATCAACCTCACAAAAGTACTCAGGGCATTTTTTAAGCCAAATGGAATAACAAGCCACTCATACAACCCCTCGTTTGTTTTGAAGGTTGTTTTCCACTCATCACCTCCCCTCATGATTATATGGTGATATCCACTCTTCAGATATATATTTGAAAAATAATTTTCTCCACTCAAACAATCCATTAATTCATCCATCTTTGGCAAAGGGAACCTGTACCTGATGGTGATATTATTTATGGCTCTTGATTCTGAACACATTCTCCATCCTCCATCCTTCTTCAGACTCAACACAGTTGGTACTGCACATGAAATCAAGCTTTCTCTGACTAAACCCTTGTCCATCAAATTATGGACTTGTCTCTTTACCTCCTCATTCTTTTGAGGTGTCAATATGTACACTGATTTATTCAAAAGAATCTCTCCTAGTATGATATCAATGTGATGGATGATACTCCTGATGGGTGGCAATGAGGTAGGTAACTCATCCACTACTATGTCAACAAAATTGTCTAACAACTACTGAATTTCTTTAGGAATATCATCCATAGAAGTATTTGTAAGGATGACTCTGGGCTTCCTCACTACAACAAACTGCAATTCCTGTTCCTTCTTAACTTCACTCAAGAGTTCCTTCCCACTCATGAGAAGTATACTTGTGATGGCTTCTTCCTTTACTTTGTTTTCCTTAATTAGCAGTAACATGTGTGTCCTACCATTCTTCTCCAAGGCATAAGTATTTTTTCTCCCATCATGAATGACATTCCTTTCATACTGCCATGGTATCTCCAACAAAACATGAAATACATCCATGGGAATCACATCACAAAAAATCACATCTCTATATCCTCCTATCTTAAATTCAACTAGGCATTGTTTAGTTACCATTACCTGGTGTCCTTTTTGCAACCATGAGACTCTATACGGACTTGGATGTGCAGTTGTCTCCAACTCCAATTTCTCCACCATCTCTATGGATACTAAGTTATCAATGCTCCCATTGTCAATTATCACCTTGCATACCTTATCTTTAGTCTTGCAAGCAGTTCTGAAAAAACTGTTCCTCTACACTGGTTTTTCAACCTTTGGCTCTGGCTTGAAGAGAACCTTCATCATCATCAKAGATTTCCCATCTTCTGCACCTTCTRCTTCAACATTCTCTCTTTMGAAATGTGAGCTTMACCTCCTACTTMTTTCTTTCTCTCAGGGCATTCCCAAGACATGTGTCCTGTATTTCCACGGGCATAACACTTGAATTCTCCTCCTCTGCCTCTTCCTCTTCCTCAAGGAAAAKAATTCCTTCCACCACACTRTCTCCCTTGGGAACTTCCTCCTCTTTCTGAGTGACTATGTRGTTTTCTAGTCTCAACCTTAGGMTTTTGTGCCTTATCATGGAAAACTRGTTTACCTCTGTTTAGACTTGTTCCTCTACTTCRTTGAATCTATTTTCTGGCCAACTTCTCCTCTTCCTTCAGCATAATATGATAAGTGTCCTCCACTGTTCTCACTATCATCATGTTGATTTCATCCTGGAATTCATATCTTAGGCCATTTATATACCTAGCAACCTTTTCATCATATTTTTTTCTCTGTCCAACCTTGATGTTCAGTTTATAGAACTCCTCTATGTACTCTTTCACTATTAGTCCCTTCTGTCTCAGGTTCTGCAACTTCCTGAACAAATTTATATGATAATCCTTGGGTATGAATTTGGCTTTCAGCTTGGCTACCATTCTATCCCAATTCTTGATCTTTTTCTTGCCTTTGCATCTTATGTCAGCCTACAGTTCATCCCACCACAGCGCTGCATGTCCTTTTAATCTGGTGACAACATGCTTCACCTTGTTCTCCTCATCAAAATCTTCATAGTCGAAATACTTGTCCATTGATATTATTCAATCCAACAATTCTTCAACATCTAAATTGCCTTCATACATTAGGATTTCTATATTCTCTCTATCTCCCAACTTAGCAACAACTTTCAACAAGTGTTCTTCTGCAACATCCTCTGCTACAGCTTCTTCAACTTCCGCTTCTTCGTTCTCTGCATTACTAACGTCTCCAGCATCAGGTTCTCTCCTTTGTGTTTTCTCCATGGCATATAACCTTGAGTGAATTTATCTCATCTCCCTTTCCATAACGCGATTTGAAACAGGTGGTTTTTTATGTCTTCTAGGTGGGATTGTGCTAAACTTTTCTCCTTTACACAACTACCACTTGATGTATCTGATACCACTAGATATTATCAAACTACTTCCTTCTTTCCTTCCTACATAATTAAAATTTGTGGCTCTGATACCACTTGATGCAGGAAACCCTCCTCTCCTTGGGGTTCTGTGACTTCCCAGTCAAGGATTTTCACAAGGCTGAGCCGAATTATCTCCTCGGGACCCTGCTAGCCCCCAATTCAGTTTAACACAAGCCATTTTATCACCTTAGGAGAAGGTCATATGAAACCTGTGACCCTTTTCTAGCGCTCTTTAAACTTTGAATTTGCAGGTGCTAGCTCCTTCTGTTAGCCTCTCTCCACATGCGACCTCAGGCTATGACCCAAGGCTAAACCCTAAAAGGTGCTTCAGACTTTGACGTTCAGGAGTTCTAAATGTTCCAACTCCTTTTCCTCCCGAAGTGCTTCACACTCGAAGTGACAGATCGAGCACAACGTGCTCCAACATTTAACAACTGGAATTTTCCCTATGTGATATGACGACACACATCCACTTCAGATCAATGAATATGATATCCTTCTCTAGATCGACCTTCAAGAGTTTTTAGATACTCCACCTTCACCTTTACCCCAAAGGACTCTTCCTCTAAAGATCGTGGATCACCGCCATGTATCTTCTCTGGATCTGACAACCCAAATCTCCTCGTTCTTCGTGACTTCATGAAACTTGACTTTTTCTCCATGAAAAACTTGTAGAGATTTACCTTCTAAACTCTCCAATTTTCTACCATGTATCCTCACTACAGCCAATATCTTAGATTCCCTTTGCAGCTTGAGGACTTCAGAAATCCCCGCTCCTCAACACTTCAAAACCTCTGAATCACGAAGTGACAAAAGACTCCACGACTAACCTCCATGCAATTCTCCCAGATCTGGAGTCTGGAACGATCCCGCTTCCTACTGAATGGATCTTATTTGTTGATTTACGAGATCTTCAACTAAATCCTCCCTATTGAAGGATTCTCATCTGCTACCTCTTATGAGCTTGTTATTTCTCGAAACCTCTAAATCCCCAGAGATTTTCTTCAACACTTAGTCAAATTTTGACTCTGTGCATACCTTGCAACAAGTTTTTCTCAACAATTTAGCTTCTTTTTGGACAAGTTTGCACACTTTGCAACAATTCTTCACACTCTTCTGCAAATACTCTTAAGTTACTCCTCCTTAGCTTCTGATTCAAAAGACTCTTTCGATGAACTCCTTGCGGACAATATGCACTCCTTGCATACAAAGCTCCAAGTTATCTCTCCTGAACTTGTTCCTCTTCGACACTCTAAACTTATCAGAATGAATTCTTCGATACTAAGCCAAATATTGACCCTACGCACACTTTGCAGTAGGTTTCCCTCAACTTAACACTTGATGGGTGACTGTGCACTCCTTGAAATAGTTCTTAAATGACTCAACTTTTCCTTCTGAACAATATGGCTTTAAGTGCATTTCTTCCTATGCACACCTTCAAGCTATCACTCCTGAACTTCTAATTCAAATAGACTTTGTCAATGCACACCTTGCAGACACTTATTCCCTCTTTTCACACAAAAGTTTGACGTTATCTCTTTTGAGCTTCTGAGTCAAAATAGACTCCTTCAATGCACACCTTGCACACACTATGCACACCTTGCATAGGCTTGTAGAAGAGAAACAATTGAAACTTATCTAATATCTCACAGATTCATACATTCAACCATGTAAATGCATTCATAACATGAGAACAAATAATAACAGAGAATTTCAATTAACATAAAGACTACCATTCATTCATTCAGATAGACACAACAAAGAAAACACCAAACATGTGGATCAACGCTTCTCTGTTATATTCATTCCAATGATATGTACATGGGCTCATACAATGATCTTCAACATCTCTCAACAATGCTTAACAAAAACAACAACTCTCTGCCACTTTAAGCTAAAGTGCAACAACAACCTTTAACTACAATAATATTCAACAACCTCATTTGGGAAAACATTACATTTTTTTTTTATACAACACAAGCTCATAGATCTTTTCCCTCTGACTACCTTTGTGCTATCCTATTGAAATAAAATCTTTCAATTACTAAGGATTTATTACAATAAATTTTTGAGATAGACATATAAGAGTAAACACTTCGAATATGTACGACAAGCTACTACATTAAAAGAAAATACACTCCCCATCGATATCATGCGATGGTTAAGCTCCTAAGCATTAAATATGTTCTTTAATTACAATCTTTTCATGATATTTATGTTATTTTCCCTTCCTAAATTCAAAATCACTTCAAAATGCGCGCTAGTGCACTGAGATGTCTTCCACTTGCACCTCGATGACGATTCTCTTGCATCAGTTTCTCAATTAGATTATGATGTTATCTTGGAATGTTATCGCATATATTCCATAGGTACTTCAAAAATAGGAAAAGGACTAAGAGATATAGTGGCAAGGTATGGAAATAGAACTAGAGGTTGATTCACAATAGTAGAGACTGAGAACATGTTATATAACTTGAATTCTGATATACTTAGTTCCTTGAGATCCTAATTGGATACTATTCAAATGAATAAGAAGAAAGAGGAGGCAGAATGAGATGTGGCCATCTTTTTCCTGAAATTCAGAACAAAGCACCCATGGAAAGAATGTCCATTGGAAAAAAATGAGGTTTGTATAATATGTAGTGAGGACCATGCTACTTGAAACTATCCATCCTTACTAGGACTGAAAGCCATATATTAGAAAGTTGAGGAACCAAAGAAACTATTCTTTGTATATTAGAAGCGACCATGGAAACCCAGAACTCAAGGTATGGTTCAAGACCAATATAAATATTTCAATTCATATTGGACTAACCCTTCCATGTAGTATGATTCTCAACCATGGGGTATGCCAACACAAAAATGGGTGCCTCCTCCTCCTCCAAACCAGTTATGGAAATAGGGGTGGAGAAATACCACTTTGGGAAACCCTCAACATCCCATAATACAACCACCCATGCAAATTCCTCCCCCTCCCTAGATGTAGGCATCCAAATCCACCCCTCCCCGACCACAACTACTTGCACAACACATTCTTAACCCTAATAATGGAAGGCCAGGACCACCAACACAAGTTGTCAGACTTGTTGTCGACCCTAGCTATTCCATCCATTCCATAGACTATAATGATATCCATCTTCAATGTAAGAATACAGTAACCAAGGACCAACCTGCTATTCATATTGAATATTTGAATGAGGATGTCTACAATTAAGAACCAGAATAGAAATAATCTTAGGAAGCTTTAAAATTTGATAATTCCCATCCTGAACTTCAAAAACCACCCTATCAAGAAAGACTAAACCTAGAGAAATATCTTACTCATCCTGTGTTTGACTTCCTAGGGGAACTCAAGAACGTGTATGTTAAATAATTCTCTTCTGAGCCATAAAATATGTGCCTATGTATTTGAAAGTAGTAAAGGAACTTTTTTCAAGGAAACCCAGTAGAAAAAGGAAAGACACTCAAATTGTCCATGTTATGTGTAAATTGTCAAAATTAATGATGGGGGGTGTTCTTGTGGCTAAATACTCTAACCTTGGTAGCCCTATAGTCAATTTGCAAATTAACAATACACTCATTACCAACACATTAATCGATCTTGGTGCCACCATCAATTTTATGAGGTGTGAGACCATGGAATCCTTAGGACTCACTAGTCTTAGGGAAACCAAATCCATACTCCAAATCACTGACAAATAAACTATTAAACCAGAGGGAATCTTATAACATGTATTGATATCAGTAGACTCATGGGAATATCCCACCAAATTTATTATCCTACAACCCCAAACCTCTTTGGGGGGGTATCCTTAATCTCGGAAAGGCCTTGGCTAGACATGATGTTTTACTATGTTGTCATTGATGTCAAGTATTGTCATAGCGATGTGTTTGTATCTTTGATATATTGATTATTGGTTATATGGTCATTGATGTAACTGTTTTCAAAGGGTTTATGTCAAGTGGTGTCATAATGATGTGTTGATAATTAAGGGAGTTGTATCATTGATGTCATGTCATGGTTGATAGGAAGAACCAAATGGATAAACTCAAAAGTGGTTCCCTTATGGTGAAATCCCTCATGGGAATATGCTCTTGAATAAATTTCTCAAAAGTGGTCCCCTTATGGTGAAATCCCTCACGGGAAGATTTTTTGTGAAGTCCAAACGGTTAGGTGGTTGAGTAGCCTAGCATTGTGGTTAGGTAACCCAATTTTGATTGAGTAATAATGTAATGAAGATCAATGAATTTCTAGGAGAAACCATTCTAGATGGATATTATATGTCATTTTGTTTCCAGTGATATGTGGAACGTCACATAACTCCTCATGGTTAGATAGTTATGGCCATGCGAAGTTGGAGAACCTTCATGAGTTATTTAGAAGCCCCTAGAATGTCAAAGAAGTCAAGAAGGTTAAAGAAGTCAAATTATTATAGAAGGTCCTAGAAGAAGTTGACCAATCAAAGTGGTTAGTCATGGGTTAAGTGGTTGCAACAAGAAAAAATTAAAAATAAATTCGTTGCAACTAGAAGTGGACAGTTTACTATTTGTGGATAAAGTGGTTGTAAGTGGATAAAGTGGTTAGAAGTGGGTTAGCCCAAAAATAAGGAAGTTGGGTAAGTTGGTTAGAAGATAACCCCTAGAGGAATCTAATTGGAGAAGTATAAATAAGAGAGAAAGGGTCTCTTATGAGTATGGTCTTTGAGCATATTGAATATCCATTTGTGAAATGTTATTTGGGCAGGTATTATTGATAGAGAAAATTCATGGCAGAAAAATTGTGGTAGAAGAATTGCGACAACAAAACCATGGCAACAAAATCATGACAAAAAAACCACGACAAAATATTCACGACAACATAACCATGACAAAAGAACTGTGACATCAGAATCACAATAACAAACCGCAACAACAGAATTGCGACAACCAAACTACGACAACAAAACCGCAGTGACAGAATCGCGACAACAAAACCACGGAAATAGATTTGACAGCTACAGAAAGTTGGCAGTTTAGTAACCACATCATATTTTCATATTGGAATTGTTCCAATTTTTGCATGGTATGTTATAGGTCTTGATTATTTATATAGGATTAAAGGTGTGGTTTTGACACATGGTCTTGTTTAAGGGTTTATGGTATTTTGTTTATGGAGAGTATGGTGTATTGTTAGAGGTATCTTGTTAGTTAACTTGGTGATATTGTGCATATGGTTGAGAGTTGACTTGATGATTTATCTTTGTGATTAGATCATATTTGGATGATGAGATTGATGACACAGGTTGAGGTGACAATTTGTTGTGACATGTTGTGTTCTGCATAGTTGAAGCACTTGTCTTGGTATAGATAGTTGATACAGTTTGACAGATTTCTTTTTGTCTACAAGTTGGGTCTTGTACTTGAGGGTTGGATTCCTCACATCTTGGTTGGTGTTGAGATATGAAGAATGGGTATTGCAATTGAGAGTTGGTGTTCTCTTTGAGTTTGTGGTATTTTCAATTGGTGTTGATAAAACCTGAGATTGTAGTCTTCTGTAACATATAATACAAAAATATTAAACATAATCTGGTGCTCTTTGTGTTCATTATTGTGATGGTTCAAATTTATTTATTATTGATGTATGTTGTTGAGATATGTTTACATGCAAGAAACTAAGTGTGAATGGAACTAATGAGTAAATGGTGACTGCTAACTAAAGTTTTAAAAGAAGTGTAAAAAGAACCTCACACTAATTCATCCCCCCTCTTAGTGTGGTTGGTGTGTCCAACAATTGGTATCAGAGAATGCCTTCACTATAATCCTTACAATATTGAAGGAGATCCATGGACACATTAATGGATGAACATGCATATGAATTTCCATTCATTGATGAGATAGATTATTCATCATGGAGAATAAAGATGAAAAGGGACTTGAAGTCAAAAGAAGCAGGTGTTTGGGATATAGTTGTTGCTTGACCAATTCCTTCAAAGAATCATTCAAATATAGTAGCAAAAAGGAATAATGAAATAGAATTCAATACCGTATTAAAAGGACTCTCAGTTTATGTCAAAGAAAGAATAGTAAAGTGTACTTCCACTAAGGACCTATGGTTGAATCTAGAGAAGGTATATCAAGACAAAGAAGACAATTCCATCAAGGAAAATGAAGGTAAAGACTCTTCAAAATATTCTGATTGAAATAATCCTAAATGAAATGATGTTGAATGTTCTCCTGAAAATGAAGAATAAGATCTAGAAGTTGTTTGTGTAGAATCAACTAACAATTATATTGTAGATGAAGAGGAAGATTTGTTGAATCTTAAAGATAAAATTATGAATGATTTAGAAGAAGTGAGAATGGAAATAGGATATGATTTAGTAAGAAGTGAGAATGGAAATAGGAAATAGGAGAATGGAAATAGGATATAGTGTATCTTGAAAAATACACTAAGGAGTCCCTAGAAATGTACCAAAGACTTACCATTACACTAAGACACATGCTCAAGAAACAAGAAAGAAGTGAAATAACCCAACAAAGGATCCAATTAGAATAAAAAGAAGAAGAAATCAAAAGAATAAAGAATTAAATACTTAGTCAAGGAGAAGAAAAGAAGAAGGAAAATGATGAGCTTAGCAAAAGCCTTGAAGTTAGTGTCAATATAAATACCCAACTTGATGAAGCCAAAAGGATAGAAGAACTATTGAAGAATCAAGTAAATGAAAAGGGAGAATCATGCAATAAGCTAGATGCAAAAGTTGTTGATCTTAGAAGGAAAACAGAGAAGTCAAAAAGGTTCATGAACAACTCAACTATCTCGGATGAAATATTTGTTGGCATATTTATTACGGATAGACAAAAGGAATAGTATTTGTTTATCATTGATGGAAAGCTCAGCCCGACGATGATGAACAAGATAAAGTGCCAAGACAAACAATGCAACGATGATCGCAAGGCAAGATCAGAAGCGTAAACTCCAGGAGTCAAGGAAGCAACTCACGGTAGAAAATTCTAAAATCTAATAGATCACAGCATGTCAAAGACTCCATTTTGGAGTTTCAGATACCGGGAGTTGGAGGAGTCAAGATTCGAGACTCTTCATCATAGGAGTCCCGAAGTTGCGAAATGTGAAACCTTGAAATCCTGAAGAGAGCATGTTAAAGACTCCATTTCAGAGTTTCAGATACCGCGAGTTGGAGGAGTCAAGAGTCGAGACTCTTCATCACAAGAGTCTCGAAGTGGAGAAATGAAAAAATGATGAAATCCCGAAGCGAGGATGTCAAAGACTCCATTTCAGAGTTTCGGATACCGGGAGTTGGAGGAGTCAAGAGTCGAGACTCTTCATCATAGGAGTCCCAAAGTGGCGAAATGCGAAACGCCGAAATCCCAAAGCAAGCATGTCAAAGATTCCATTTCGGAGTTTCGGATAGCGGGAGTTGGAGGAGTCAAGAGTCGAGACTCTTCATCACAGGAGTCCCAAAGTGGAGAAATGCGAAAATGCCGAAATCCTGAAGCGAGCATGTCAAAGACTCCATTTTGGAGTTTTGGATACCGGGAGTTGGAGGAGTCAAGAGTCGAGACTCTTCACCACAGGAGTCCCGAAGTGGCTAAATGTGAAATGATGAAATCCCAAAGCGAGCATGTCAAAGACTCCATTTCCAGGTTTCAGATACCGGGAGTTGGAAGTGTCAAAACACTTCACCACAGAAATGTCAGAATGCTGAAATGTGGAAAACACCTTTTGGTGTAGTTTTTGGATACCGGGAGTTGGAGTGTCGAAACAATTCACCACAGGAATGCTGAAATGCGAAATGGAGAAATAAACGCAAGAACCTATGGATTTAATCCAACAGTGCAAATGAATTTGAATATGATCGGAGGGATACTATTTCACATCACAGTTAATTGATCAGTTACAATTCAGTTAGCAAAACTGATTCATAATTCTTGATCGGTTGGCGATTCAGTTGCTGAGGATTTTTTTTTTGCTGAAGGAGATTCAAGGTGTACCGAATGAGGCGTGTGTGAATACAAGGAGATATGAGATGATCGTGCAATGTTGGTTGTTCTGACTGAAAAATGTGTTGAACTATAGAAAGGTAAAACTAGAGTATGAACAGTGTGAAGAAAGCTCAGAGATAAGGAACAGAAGTTGAACAAAAGAGAAAAGGTGAAGAGAGAAGAATGTGCACATTTTAAAGAGCATGAGAAGGATAGTGAAAGAACAGATAGACAGAGACAACAAGTCAAGCAAAATATGAACAGAGCAGAAGAATAGTGTAGCAGAGAAGAATTGCAGAATAATGAAGAAGTGGTAAGAATTGTTATCTGTGTTGTTGGTTATTCAATCATTTATTTGTAATAAGGGTGGTAGGGAGGCGCTAGGGAGGACTGTTGTCCTCATAGGTTCAATTGGGTTCTTTAACACATGAAGTTGTAGCTTCCATCTGGTTCCAGCTAGAGAAACCAAGGTGGCAGGGCGGTGCAAGGGAGAACAAGTGTTCTCTGTTATCCAGGTTGGAGCCTGTGTAACTTGAAGTTGGTGCTTCCATCTAGTTGGTGCTGGAACACTTAGGGAGTTGGTGATTCCTTCTAGTGGGTGCTAGAGAAACCAAAGAGTTGGTGCTCTCAAACAATTTGGAGCTTGTAAAATAGAGGTAGTAGCCTTACATTGAGTTGGTGCTCAATTATAGATGATATACAAAACTTAAAAGATTGCCTATCATTTCGAAGAAGAAGAGGTTTTCTCCCTTTATGGGTTTCCTCGTGAAAATTTGTCTCTGTGTATATCTTATGTGTGAGTTATGCTCATTATTTATGTTGTTCATATATTGTATAATATTGATGGTCACTTGGAGAAAGATTAAAAATGGCTTAATTGACTTAAAATTGTTTAAGCACAGTAACAACTGATTCACCCCCCCCTTTCAGTTGTCTTAGTAATTTCAACAATTGGTATCAGAGCGGGTTCCTTTTATTTAAAGGTAGATCTGTAAGCTTAAACATGACAAGTCATGAAGGGACTTCAACCAGTAAGCTTCCTCTGTTTGATGGAAGAAATTTGTCCTTTTGGAAGGTTAGAATGAGAACATACCTAATGGCCTGAGGTGCTGATGTTTGGGATGTAGTAGAGACTGGATACATAAAGCCTGTTGTGCTAGCTTCCAAGGATGCTAAGTTAGAATTTAGTTTTAATGCTAAGGGAATGAATGCCATCTTGAATGAACTTGCAGAAGCCGATTTTGTAAAGGTGATGCATCTTCAAACTGCCAAAGAAATGTGGGATAAACTTATTAGAAGCTATGAAGGAAATGAGAAAGTAAAAGATGCCAAACTTCAAACATTTAGGTTGAAGTTTGAACAACTAAACATGAATGAAGATGAAACAGTTAACAAGTATTTTTTAAGAGTTGAAGAACTTGTGAATGCCATGAAGGGTCTTGGTGAGAAGTTTGAAGAATCACTCTTAGTTNAGAAGATTTTAAGATCTCTGCTTGATAAATTTAATCCAAAAGTCTCTGCAATAGAAGAACTAAATGATCTTAAAACTCTGTCCATTGATCAAATTCTAGTAACTTTAACTACATATGAAATGAGAATTAGCAAAGATAAATCCATTACTAGAGAAGCATCGTTTAAAGCAGACAAGAATACTGATTCAGATTTAGATGATATTGAGGAAAAATTTGTGAGAAGGTTAAAGAAAGGATCAGGAAAATATCAAGGCAAGCTTCCCTTCAAATGTTTTAACTATGGTAAGATAGGTCATTTTGCATCTAAGTGTCCCCATCAAAAAAAGGACTAGAACTTTGATGATGAAAAGAAGTACAAATTCAATAAATATAGTAAGAAGAAAAGTTTGTGTGCAAATAATGACAATTCCTCAGAAGACACTAATAGTGACTCTCCCTGTGAAGATAAGGTAAATGACTTCATGCTTATGGCCAAAGAGGATTATGATAACAAAATCACAGGTAGTGATGATAATGATGAAGAAGTTGTGGTTG
The DNA here is from genome assembly GCA_009831015.1 of Picea engelmannii. NCBI lineage: Eukaryota > Viridiplantae > Streptophyta > Pinopsida > Pinales > Pinaceae > Picea > Picea engelmannii. Next base: position 58,538 of record ML810253.1, read on the forward strand.
ATATGGAAGGAGAACTGATCAATGCACTGGAAGAGATTGACATACTCAGAATTAAGAACATAAAGCAAAAAAAATTGTTGATACAGTTCGAGAAAGACAGTAAATAGCCCGATGAAGACTTTTCCCTGTTGAAAGTGGAATTATAAGAGACAAAGAAAATATAAGACATATTTAAACAATAGTTGTTAGAGAAGAAAGCGAGGCGTGAAGCCTTAGAAGAAGAGATAGTAAAAACTAGAAAAGAAATGGAGAAGTTTAAGGGATTGTATGACCAAAATATGCCAAGTATTAAAGCTTAAGAAGGATTAATCTCCATTGTAAATCAACAAAGAAACCCAAAGTTGAAAGCTGGATTGGGGTATGAAGAAGGATCAAGTAGTGATCATCCAAGTAATACAGAACCTATCAAGTTTGTCAAATCCTCAAACATTGACAATAGTCACTCTGTAGAAACAAAGAAAGAAAATCATCCACCAAGAAGGAATGAAAGAAAAAGTACCAGAACTGAATCTGCAAATCAGCGAGATTATCGGCATGATAGAAATCAAGCTCCTCAAAGAAGAC
>ML810253.1:69949-80099 GCA_009831015.1 Picea engelmannii
AAGTTTCCCATTCCTATCATTGATGATATATTGGATGAATTAAGTGGTGCCCAATATTTTACTAAACTTGATCTTCATTCTGGCTATCACTAGATACGTATGAAAGAGGATGACATTCTTAAGAATTCCTTTCAAACTCATGAGGGCCACTATGAGTTCTTGGTCATGCCCTTTGGCTTATGTAATGCTCCATGCACCTTCCAAAGCCTCATGAATCATGTCTTCCGTCCTTTTCTTCATCATTTTTTCTTATTTTCCTTTGATGATATTCTCATATATAGTAAAACATGGACTTCCCATATTGCTCATGTGGATAAATTTCTTCATCTACTCTCTCATCACCAAATTTTACTCAAACAATCTAAATGTTATTTTGGAGCCTCAAAAGCAGAGTATTTGGGTCATATTGCTGGAAAAGGTGGTGTTAGGGTGGATCCAAAGACAATTGAAGCAATGCAAGATTGGCCTCAACCTAAGACTCTCAAAATATTGTGTGGTTTTCTAGGTTTAATAGGTTCTTATCACAAGTTTTTCAAGAATTATGGAAAAATTACAGCACCTCTCATGAGTCTCCTTAAAAAGAATGATTTCCATTGGACTCCAACAATTGATCAATACTTCCAAGCATTTAAGGATGCTATGTGCACAACACCTGTATATTTCACAAATACCTTTGTATTGAAATGTGATGCTTTAGGGAGAGGAACTGCTGCAGTCCTTATGCAATATGGCCGACCTTTGGCCTTCACCAGCAAACAAATTTTAGAGTGCCATTTGGGCCAATCCATTTATGAAAAGGAAATTTTGGCTATCTTGCATGCAATGGATCTATGGAACCCTTATCTATTGGGGAAACACTTCCAAATTAAGACAGATCATTAGAGCCTTAAGTATTTTCTTGAGCAACATATTTCATCCCCGAAGCAATAGAAATGGGTGACTAAGCTCTTTGGATATGATTATGAGATCATTTATAATAAAGGCAAAGACAATGTGGTTGCCAATGCTATTTCCTGAAAGTATGAAGATGAAGGTTCCCTTTTTTCCCTCTTTTTCATTGTACCTGATTGGATCCAAGCCGTTCTCCAAGAATGGTTGCAACATCCCAAAAGTTCACGTTTGATCCACCAATTACAAGAAAATTCTATACTATCCTAGGGTTACTCTTGGAACAATAATGGGATGTGGTACAAAGGCTGTTTGTATTTAAGTAAACATTCACAACTTAAATCCATGGTGCTTTTTGAGCTACATGCTTCACCCACAAATGGGCACTCAGGGTTTACCAAAACCTATGACTGAGTCAAACACTCCTTTTTCTAGGAGGGAATGAAATAGGATGTTCACACCTTCATGGAAGAATGTGATGTCTGTCAATGCAACAAAGGAGAAATAGTCAAAGTTCCTGGCACACTACAACCACTCCCGATTCCACCCGCTATTTGGAGGGATATTTCTATGGATTTCACTGTTGGCTTACCTAAATTGAGTAATAAGTCAGTCATCATTGTGGTAGTTGATTATCTTTCCAAATATGCTCATTATTTTTATGCTCTTCAACACCCATTTACATAAATCACAATGGCTCAACTTTTTATGGATAACATTTTCAAGCTTCATGGCATGCCTCACTCTATTGTCTCTAAAAGAGATCCCACTTTCACTAGCAATTTTGGGGAAGAAGTTTTCATGCTCCAAGGAACCCAATTGCATCTCGGCACATCCTATCATGCTTAGAATGATGGCCAAAATTAAGTGGTCAACAAGTGTTTGGAAACATATTTTTGATGTTTTTCATCTAAAAGGAAAACTCAATGGGTGCAATGGTTGCCACTAGTTGAATGGTGGTACATCACATCTTACCATACAACTACTCGCATGAATCCTTTTGAAGCAGTCTATTGAAAAAATCCACCCTTAGTTCTCTCATACATTCCATAAGTATCTAAGGTTTAGGAGGTTGACCACACTCTTACAGCTCGAGAAACTATTCTCCATTCCCTCAAAGATAATTTGGTATTAGCTCAGAATTGCATGAAGCAACAAGCCAATCAAGGCGTTTTGAACTTCAATTTGTTGAAGGGGACCAAGTGTTTATTCAATTTCAACCTTATGATCAAACTTCACTCAAGGCTAAGCATTTTCAGAAACTTACACCTAAATTTTATGGTCCATATACAGTTCTCATATGTGTGGGACAGGTCGCCTACCAGTTATCTTTTCCCTTTTTTTCATGTCTCATGCTTAAATAAGGTGATTGGAACTAAGTGCCAAACTCAAACCAGTCTTCTTGAGCTGGATGAAGGAGGATCCATCTGGTTGCAACCCCAAGTAGTTTTGGATCAGTGTGAGTGTTGTCTCCATCACCTCACCATCAAGGAAGTGTTAGTACAGTGGAGAAATAAAACTCCATCAGATGCCACCTGGGACCCAACTAACATTCTGTAGCGATTTCCTCATCTCAAGCCTTGAGGAAAATAATTTTTTTAAGGGGGAGGGCATGTTAGGGACCTAACCTCCCTAACTCCTCATGTAGGTAGAATAATATAGTTTCCATGCAATAAAGGCCAACATTAATAAGGCCTAGAAATAAGGAAGAATAAGTCAAATTTAAGAAGACCTAATAGAAGCTTCCACTTCTAGAAGATCTTCCTCTAGATTGTTCTTATGGTAGATAGATTTACTATAAATAAGAGTTGAGGGTATGAGAAGTTTTGTATTGGATATTATTGTAATAGATCTCTACTCCTCTGGAGGTTTCCCCCTTGAAGAGGCAAGTGAACATTGGTATCATAATAAAGTTGTTTTTCCTAGTGATTATTCTGGTGTTATTCTGATATTCTTCTGATACTTTTCTGGATACACCATTATTTTTCTGTCATTTTTGCTAGATATTTTCTATTATGCATAATATAATGTATCGGGAATATTGAAGAGAGAACTACCCTTTTCCATTGATGTTAAAGGGGGAGTGATAGTCACATTGATGCGGTGAGATAAACATTGATGAGGAGCGATGATCACAGAGGGAGCATGAGCATTGCCATGTCTAAGTGTTTCCATCAATGATTGGTTCTGACATCAATGTTGGTCTTTCCATCAATGCCAAAGGGGGATAATTCTATACTATGTTTTCATTGATGTCAAAGGATTTATTTCAAAGGGTTGATGTTAAGTATTGTCATAGTGACATGTTTGTATCATTGATATATTAATTATTGGTTATATGGTCATTGATGTAATTGTTGTCAAAGGGTTGATGTCAAGTGGTGTCATAATGATGTGTTGATATTAAAGGGAGTTGTATCATTGATGTCATGTCATGGTTGATAGGAAGAACCAAATAGATAAACTCCAAAGTGGTTCCCTTATGGTGAAAGCCCTCACGGGAAGACACTCTTGAATAAATTTCTCAAAAGTGGTCCCCTTATGGTGAAATCCATCACGGGAAGATTTTTTGTGAAGTCCAAATGGTTAGGTGGTTGAGTAGCCTAGTAGTGTGGTTAGGGAACCCAATTTTGATTGAGGATTAATGTGATGAAGGTCAGTGAATTTGAAAGAGAAACCATTCTATATGGATAGTATATGTCATTCCATTTCCAGTGATATGTGTAACGTCACATAACTCCTCACGGTTAGATAGTTATGGCCATGAAAAGTTGGATAACCTTCATGAGTTATCTAGAATCCCATAGAAGGTCAAAGAAGTCAAATTATTCAAAAGGTCCTAGAAGAAGTTGACCAGTCAAAGTGGTTAGTCATGGGTTAATTGGTTGCAACAAGAAAACAATTACAAATAAATTAGTTGCAACTAGAAGTGGAAGGCCTACTATTTCTGGATAAAGTGGTTGTAAGTGGACAAAGTGGTTAGAAGTGGGTTAGCCCCCAAAAAAGGAATTTGGGTAAGTTGGTTAGAAGATAACCCCTAGTGGAAGCTACTTGGAGAAGGATAAATAAGAGAGAAAGGGTATCTTATGAGTATGATCTTTGAGAATATTGAATATCCATTTGTGAAAGGTTATTTGGGCAGGTATTATTGATAGAGAAAATTTGTGGTAGAAACATTGCGGTAGAAAAGTCACCGAAAAGAATCGCTGCAGAAGATTCATGGTAGAAAAACCATGACAACATAATCATGGTAGTAGAATCACAACAACAAAAATATGATAAAAGAATCATGGCATAAAAATCACGGCAGCAAAACCACGACAAAAGAAGCACGACATCAGAATCGCAACAACAAAACCGTGATAACATATTTGGCAGCTGCAGAAAGTTGGAAGTTTGGTAATTGTTGGTCACTGTAATTGCTTATTTAACTAAACAATCAAGTGCTACATAAATTGTCAACCCAGGAAAGTCTTTTTATTTCAAAGGTAATCACACAGTATATATGCTCAATCTCAAAAGCAACCTAGAGTTGTAGTAAAAATATATTAATCACACTTTGCCTTGAACAAACTGAAGTTCTAACTTGAATTACAAGAGAGTAATCTACCTATTGCAGAGTTCAATGTTTAAAGAAGTAATTGTCCAAAGAATCTTAGATTACATTAAGAAATGACAACTTAAGAAAGAAACTTTTTCATGATACTGCAAAAGGAAAGACTAACTATTCTATAACAGAGAACAGGACCCTATTCCCCAAGCAGGAATCTTCAGCACCTGTTTCCGATCACCACACTTTTATGAACTCATTGCTAATTGAAATGATTGACACACACTGAAGGCTAAATAACTCTTAACAGAGAACATGGCCCTATTCCCCAAGTAGGAATCTTTAGCACCTGTTTTCGATTAGCACACTTTCATGAACTCATTACTAATTGAAATAATTGACACACACTGAAGGTTAACTATCTCTTAATAGGGAACATGACCCTATTTCCCAAGCAGGAATCTTCAAAACTTGTCCCTGATTATCACTCCTTCATAAATTCACCAAATAGGATTGCTAACTAGAATGATTAATAATTACCCAAGCATGAATCATATGAAAACAATGTAACAATCAGTAAACCAGAGTTCAGTAAAGTAGTGTTTCAGCAAAATAGAGTTCAGTAAAGTAGTGTTTTAGCAAAATAGAATTTAATCAAGGCATGAACAAAAATAACACTAACACACTACAAAGCGAATGGGTGAATATTGTGAAGAAGGTGGGCCCTCACTTCTCACAAGATTCCCCTGAAACGAGAGGAACTAGAAAGAAATGCTCAGAACAATATTTTATTCATTTGTCAACTGTATCATATTACAATCTGAAGTAAAAACACGTCCTTCTCTGTAAATCCTTTCTTAGCCAAAAAGAATGTCCTCTCTAATGATGATTTCCTCTTATTTAAAGAGGAGAATCCCCTCGATACAATTTGATCATCCAATTACATCTGTACATCTGAGTCCTATTCTTAGTCATATCGACTCTCTATACTGGAATAGGATATCCTAATCTCTCGCAACATAATGCTATTACAATAGTTGAAAATGTGTTGAGTGGGGTGTTGTTGTTTCAGCTGGAGTAACAACTTCTTTATTTGTCTTCTCGTTACTGCTGTTGTATGTTGTTTCAGCATCGCAAATCACGGGATGTTTCAGCAATAGGATTTGCGTTCTGACTGTTTCAACACGTGGTCACGTGGCAGCGATGGTTAATTCTAGCTCAAGGTGCAGCTGTTGTGGTCAATGTAACAACTTTGTGTTGCTATTTTAGCATCGTAGACCATGGAGGGTGTAACAACTTCTTCTGTGTGAGTTGTTGTTTCAGCATCGTAGACCACAAAGGGTGTAACAGCTTTTTCTGTGTGAGTTGTTGTTTCAGCATCGTAGACCACGAAGAGTGTAACAACTTCTTCTGTGTGAGTTGTTGTTTCAACATCGTAGACCATGGAGAGTGTAACAACTTCTTCTATGTGAGTTGTTGTTTCAGCATCGTAGTCCACAGACTGTTTCAGCCACAGGGTTTGCGTGCTTTAATTGTTTCAACAACAGGCCTCAATGCTAATCTGCAGTTTGAACTGTTTCAACACTTATACATTTCTGATCAACGGTTAAGTACAAGAGTAATGTAAAATGATATGCAAAATAGATTAAACATATAGTAAAGAGAAGAGATGTTATATACCTTTGGAGAGATAAGGTAAGGTGATAATATAAGTTTAAATATGAGTGGAAAAAGGGTGTAATGGTAGCAAAAGGTGTGAGAGAAAAGGTACATTGTAGGGTCCTAACATCCCCCCCAACTTAAAATGTTTCATGTCCTCAGGCAACTTCAATTTGAATCAGAATCTGGATACCGACTCTAAGCATGCAAGTTACTTAAGTAGTAGCTGTGGAAAGTGTTGTCTGTTGGAGCTCTGAATCCTTAAATGCGTTGTAGCCTTTGCCAAGCTGTTGTTTCTGTCTTCTTGGGAAACTTATAATGAATTTGATATTTCTCTACTGGCATCCACAGGATAGGGAAATGAAACTGATAACCTATCCAGCTTTCAACACATTGCTGAACACACTTGATGTAGCTAGGTGCCCTTGAGATTGCTATCTCAAGATTAGTGGGGCTAAAAGGATTGTGTTCCTGTATTTTCTCAGTAGATTGTTGCCAAAACATGTTATTTGCCTGTAGGGTAGCAATCTCTGTGGATTTAATGAACTATTGACAATGCTGAAGCACTGTTGTCTGTAGTTGTTGAATGTGTTGAGTCATCCCTGGTTTCTTCAAAAACTGATAATACTCTGTAACAAAGGTGGCAACATTTTGTGGTTCTGGTCGTATCCAGAGAAGGCGATTGTCCTCGTTATGCTTGGCATCTAGGAAGTCATCCTGCCATATAATATGATTGTTAAGAAAGGAGGTGAGTGCCCGAATCTAGATGTCACCGACAAGAGGGTTAAGGTTAAGCTATCGGTTCTTAGGGATGGCCTCATTATGAAAATATGCCTCACAGAGGAGGTGTTGATCCATAACAGAGGCTTCTGCAAAGGTTTTAACAAAGTCTGTTGGATTTAACACTGCATGGGGCCTGCCTTCTTTGATTTATTTAATCTGAAACAATGTAAGTCGTTCCATGAGGAACAGAGAGTAATTGCAAGATGGTTTCCTTACAGCCAACAACTTTTGTGCCAAGTCAAATATCAGGAGAAATCTGCCTTTTAGCTCTTTATTCTATTTCTTATAGGCACAAGATTCCTGGCGTGTTTGCTCCAAAGCTTCCTAGTTTGAATAGATATGGTTTATCCAGATTTGTCTGTGTTCCTGTAGGCTTTTGTCTTGTGTAACAGTAGACTCTTTTTTCCATTTGTCTATTATTGCCTGCTCATCCCATGGCTGAGTTTGTGTTTCAGCGTTGCAAGTAGTAGGTTGAGGTAGGGTCTGAGTGGCTTGTTCCACAAAGGTGTGGGTATTGATTTGGTTGGGAGGGGAAGATTCATCAATAGGCAATGTTTGTACATCTTTATTAACAAAAGCAGGGGCTTCAGATTTGGGAATTATTGTAGGGCAGGGTTCAGTTTTAATTTTGGAAGGTTCTACTGGTTCTTGTGTAACAACAGGTTTTTCTTCTTTGACTGCAAAAGTCCTAGGTGCAGGGAAGCTCCTGGCATTGGAATTTGAATCACTTTGTAGCCTACTTGATAATAGATGTCCCCACATTGAATGCACATATTCTCTCTACACATATTCTCTGTTGTATTTTCCTTTGTCGCTATGCGAGCTAGGGTGTACAATTTAAGTTTCTTTTCATAGGCTTCCTTTGCCGTGACTAGATCTTGCTTATAGGCTTCCAGTTTAGACTTTAGGAACTCATTTTCTTGTAATACAGAGGCCATTGTTGGTTTTGGTTGAGGGGTGACTGGTTCTTGTGTAACAGTCACAACCACACTAGCTGGTTCTTTTGGAGCAGCTACAGGATCGACAACTGATTCTTGTATTTCAGCTTCTTGATGTAGAGCAAGTAATGTTGCAGCACCCTAGGCATCCGACTCTTGTATCTTGGTATCAATATCAGCAGCTGGTTCTTGTGTTTCAGCTGTAGCTGGTTCTTGTGTGACAACTATAGCTGGTTCTTGTGTTTCAGCTACTGAATGAGTAGTTGGTTCTTATGTTTCAGCTACTGAATGAGTAGCTGGTTCTTGTGTTTCAACTACTAAATGGGTAGCTGGTTTTTGTGTTTCAACTACTTGATGAGTAGCTGGTTCTTGTGTTTCAGCTACTGAATGAGTAGCTAGTTCTTGTGTTTCAGCTACTTGATGAGTAGCTGGTTCTTGTGTTTCAGCTACTTGATGAGTAGTTGGTTCTTGTGTTTCAGCTACTTGATTTGAAGCGGATGATGTCGCAACACACTGAGCCTTTGGTTCTTGTGTTTCAGTGCCCGTGGGTGGAATAGGTAAAGATTCCAGAATTTGGGAGGCTGGAGGTGTACGGGGTTTTAGTTGGATGGGTTGGGGGTTTAGGGCAGTGGCAGTAGTGGCTGCCCTTATTGAGGCCCTTGTTCATTTTCTTTGTAAAAAGGGCGGAAAGAAAGGAATTTTCTTTCGTTTGCGTGGGGGATTTTCCTCAGTGATGGGACAGGGAGAGTTGTCTGGTTTAGAATCATCACTAAGGATATGAACGACGGGAGTGGATGATTTTGGTAAAATGTGGGATGGGCTTGGTATGGTAGGGAGGTTAATTGGATTGATTGGGTCTGTAGGAAGACTGTTAGGTACTTCCAGAGAGTCTGGAGGGTTTTGTGGTTGTTTTTTCTGAGATTTTCAGGATATTCAACAGCTTCTTGGGGGTCTATGGGTGGGTTGTTTAGGGGAGGGTTTTGTTGGGACAAAACCTTTTGGATAAGTAGTTGAACAAGATGGTGATGGGTGAGTGAAAGGGTGAGATCTTTAGCCTTTTTATAGTAGTGCGACATATTTTTAAGACATTCGAGAAGATAATAAGGAATGTTCACCAATCTAGCATGTTGTAAATGAGACAAAAGGATAAAATCAGACTAGTAGACTACCTGGTATCGAACTTCACAGGTAAGGTAGTGCTTGACAAATTTTGCAACTTTCGGCCATGGAGGCAGCAACGAGCTAAGTTGGACACCCCGGCCTTTAGGTTCAATTTGTTCCCCTGGCAAAAGGAAATCTTGTTGGGCATTAAGAATGATATGTTTGCGGCTGAACAAGAGAATGCCATTGGTAGGGCGACCCAAAACCTGTGCTATATCCTCTTCTGTAACTGGAATCCAAACCCCTTGAACAATGGAATGATCTTCCTAGATATTTCAAGCAAATTTCAGAACTTGTTGTTGATCAAACCCTTGGAGCCTCTGAAAATAACCGAGCCATCCTGCCTGCAGAAAAATTTGATAGACTTCTGGATACAGTTCTAACAGGGTTTTCATGGTAGGTTCGTACCATATAACAGGGCCTCCCATAGCTAACAACTCGGTAAAATGCACCGTCAAAGAGTCGAGTAACCACTTCTGTGCATAGTGAGTTTTTCGGGTGAAGGCATGCAAATGGTGGTGAAACAAACGAAAGGATGGTAAAAAGGAATGACGTTGGTTGATTTATGTGAAATGATGGTATAAAAGTTTGATATTTCCTCCCCCCCCCTCAAGTGCGGCTAATAATGATTTTACATGAGTGGTAATAATGAGTTAGAATCTTCTCATTAACTATAGTTCAATTGTATTTACATATAAAATTTACATACCTCATCTTTACCTTTTGATTTGTACTTCAAACAAAATATAGTGCCTGTCCATAATAGTTCTACAGTAGCCATGGCAGAGACTTTTGATTTGTTAGAGGAATTGTATCACGGATTTGTTTACTGGAAGGAAAAAATGTAGTATGAGAGCGTAAAAGCTTATTGACAAAGAATGCTGAAAAGTTGGTGTCTCAACCATAGGAAGAATAGAGAAATGTTTGCTGAAGAGTGATGTTGCAGAATACTGTTGAGGAAGTGGTGTTTCAGTAGTGGCGACATGTTGCTGAGTAGTGGTTGTTATCCATAAATTTGGTCATCATGATGAGGTGATGATATTGGAGAAATTAGGCTCTTCACTAGAACACTTTCCTGAGAAAAGTTACCTTTGTCTTTTTCCTAAAATCATATTTTTAAGGGAGGTTTGCAGGCTACCTATATATTTTCCTGCGAGAATATATTATTCTC
>ML810253.1:100778-112334 GCA_009831015.1 Picea engelmannii
TTCAATGTTTAAAGAAGTAATTGTCCAAAGAATCCTGGATTACATTAAGAAATAACAACTTAAGAAAGAAACCTTTTCATGATACTGCAAAAGGAAAGACCAACTATTCTGTAACAGAGAATAGGACCCTATTCCCCAAGAAGGAATCTTCAGCACCTGTTTCCGATCACCACACTTTTATGAACTCATTGCTAATTGAAATGATTGACACACACTGAAGGCTAACTAACTCTTAACAAAGAGCATGACCCTATTCCCCAAGAAGGAATCTTCAGCACCTGTTTCTGATTAGCACACTTTCATGAACTCCTTACTAATTGAAATAATTGACACACACTGAAGGCTAACTATCTCTTAACAGGGAACAGGACCCTATTCCCTAAGCAGGAATCTTCAACACCTGTCCCTAATTATCACTCCTTCATAAATTCACCAAACAGGATTGCTAACTAGAATGATTAATAATTACCCAAGCATGAATCATATGAAAACAATGTAACAATCAGTAAAGCAGAGTTCAGTAAAGTAGTGTTTCAGCAAAACAGAATTTAATTAAGGCATGAACAGAAATAACACTAACACACTACAAAGCTAATGGGTGAATCTTGTGAAGAAGGTGGGCCCTCCCTTCTCACAAGATTCCCCTGAAACGAGAGGAACTAGAAAGAAATGCTCAGGACAATCTTTTATTCATCTGTCAATTGTATCATATTACAATCTGAAGTAAAAACACGTCCTTCTCTGTAAATTCATTCTTAGCCAAAAAGAATGTCCTCTCTAATGATGATTTCCTCTTATTTAAAGAGGAGAATCCCCTCTATACAATTTGATCATCCAATTACACGTGTACATCTGAGTCCTATTCTTAGTCAAATCGACTCTCTATACTGGAATAGGATATCCTAATCTCCCGCAACATAATGCTATTAAAATAGTTGAAAAGGTGTTGAGTGGGGTGTTGTTGTTTCAGCTGGAGTAACAACTTCTTTATTTGTCTTCTCATTACTACTATTGTATGTTGTTTCAGCATCGCAAATCACATGCTGTTTCAGCAACGGGATTTGTGTTTTGACTGTTTCAGCACGTGGTCACACGGTAGCGATGGTTAATTCTGGCTCAAGGTGTGGTTGTTGTGGTCAATGTAACAACTTTGTGTTGTTGTTTCAACATCGTAGACCATGGAGGGTGTAACAAATTCTTCTGTGTGAGTTGTTGTTTCAGCATCATAGACCACGGAGGTTGTAGCAGCTTTTTCTGTGTGAGTTGTTGTTTCAGCATCGTAGACCACAGAGAGTGTATCAACTTCTTCTGTTTGAGTTTCGTTTTCAGCATCGTAGACCACAGAGAGTGTAACAGCTTCTTCTGTGTGAGTTGTTGTTTCAGCATCGTATTCCACAGACTGTTTCAGCCACAGGGTTTGCGTGCTTTAACTATTTCAGCAACAGGCCTCAATGCTAATCTGCAGTTTGAACTGTTTCAACACTTATACATTTCTGATCAATGGTTAAGTACGAGAGTAATGTAAAATTATATGCAAAACAGATTAAACATATAGTAAAGAGTAGAGATGTTATATGCCTTTGGAGAGATAAGGTAAGGTGATAATATAAGTTTAAATATGAGTGGAAAAAGGGTGTAATGGTAGCAAAAGGTGTGAACAAAAAGGTACATTGTAGGGTCCTAACAATAACCACATATAATTTTCATGTTGGAATTGTTCCAATTGTTGCATGGTATGGTATAGGTTTTGATGATTTCTATAGGATTAAAGGTATTGTTTTGGAACATGGTCTTGTGTAACGATTTATGGTATTTGGTTTATGCAGAGTATGGTGTATTGCTAGAGGTATCTTGTTGGTTAACTTGGTGATATTGTGCATATGGTTGAGAGTTGACTTGATGATTAATCTTTGTGAGCATATCATATTTGGATGATGAGATTGATGATACAGGTTGAGGTGAAAGGTTGTTGTGACAGGTTGTGTTGTGCATAGTTGATGCACTTGTTCTGGTATAGACTGTTGGTATAGTTTGGTAGATTGCTTTATGTCTACAGGTTGGTGCTGAGATATGTAGGTTGGGTCTTGAAATTGAGAGTTGGTGCTATTTTCAGTTGGTGATGAGATATGCAGGTTGGGTCTTGCAATTGAGAGTTGGTGCTCTCTTTGATTTGGTTCTCTTTTTAGTTGGTGCTGATAAAACCTATGATTTTAGTCTCCTATAACATATATTGTGGTCTTATGTAACGATTTATAGTATTTGGTTTATGGAGAGTATGGTGTATTGCTAGAGGTATCTTGTTGGTTAGCTTGGTGATATTGTGCATATGGTTGACAGTTGACTTGATGATTGATCTTTGTGAGCATATCATATTTGGATGATGATATTGATGATACAGGTTGAGGTGAAAGGTTGTTTTGATAGGTTGTGTTGTGCATAGTGAAAGAACTTGTCTTGGTATAGACTGTTGGTATAGTTTGGAAGATTGCTTTATGTCTACAGGTTGGTGCTGAGATATGTAGGTTGGGTCTTGCAATTGAGAGTTGGTGCTGAGATATGGAGGCTAGGTATTGAAATTGAGAGTTGGTGCTCTCTTTGAGTTGGTTCTCTTTTCAGTTGGTGCTGATAAAACCTATGATTGTAGTCTCCTTTAACATATAATACAAAAATCTTAAACTTATATCTGGTGCTTTTTTTTTCCATTATTGTGATGGTTCAAAGTTATTTATTTTTTATGTATGTTGTTGAGATATGTTTACATGCAAGAAAATAAGTGTGAATGGAACTAATAAGTAAATGGTGATTTCTAACTAAATTTTTAAAAGAAGTGTAAAAAGAACCTCACACTGATTCACCCCCCCCTCTCAGTGTGGTTGGTGTGTCCAACAATATTATTCCTACATCAGTTGTAGGTTAGGAAACATGATCATTTCCCATGGGACCTCCACAAATCGGTTAACCCTATATCCTCCCACCAAACCCATCATATGTTTTGAAACACCACTATGGGTTGAAGAACAAAATAGTGATGGAGAAGGAGAAGCTCATCAAATACTCTCTATAGATCGATATCTATCCATTAGAGATAAAATAGAGGATGATGAAAGAAGTGATTTCATAGAGTCTTCTTCCTTAGCCAGCTCACACGGTCTTGAGAATGTTATGCATCTAGAAACACAGGATTCTCTTGCCTCAACAAGCATATCACTTATAGAACATGAGTCCTCACCTAAAAATGATTAAGTGTATCTCACATAAACTATAGAAATTAGCCTCGGGAAAACCTTGAAAATCAACCAAGGACTGATTGAACAACAAAAAGAGTGATTGGTGAAAGTGATACAAAAGCAAAATGATTCCTTTTCTTGGGACTACTCTGACATGAAGGGAATCTATACTGACTTATGCACACACAATGTATACATTAAATCATGATCTAGACCCATATTCCAATCCCATCACCAAATGAATCCAACACTGAATGACATAGTTAAAGAGGAGCTACAAAAATTACTTGCAACTAAATTTATCTACCCAATTTATGAAAGCCAATGGGTCTCCCCTCTAGTCATGGTACCAACGAAGAATGGAAAATGGAGAATTTGTGTGGACTATCGAGAAATCAACAAAGAAACACACAAGGACCATTTCACTCTTCCATGCATTGACCAAGTTCTGGATACATTAGCATGAAAGAAAAATTTTTCTTTCCTCGATGGATTCAACAGGTATAACTAGATCCAAATTGTGCCTAAGGATCAAGGAAAAACAACATTTACCCATCCATGGGGGTTGTTTTCCTATTGTGTTCTACCATTCAGGCTATGTAACACCCCCTCCACCTATCAAAGAGATGTAATTGGTATATTCTCTGATTTAATTCATGATTGTGTGGAAATATATATGGATGAATTTATGACATATGGTAATGAATTTGATGAGGCATTAGAAAATCTAGAAAAAACATTGATAAGGTGTAAAGAATCAAATGTTTCCCTCAACAATGAAAAATGTGAAATGATGTTAACTGATGGCATTGTACTAGGGCACCACATCTTAGCTAAAGGAATCCAAGTGGATCTGACGAAAATCAAGGTAATATTAAACTTCCTGTCTCCACATTCACAAAAAGGGTATGAAGTTTCTTAGGATATGCTGGTTATTATTGTCGCTTTATTGAGAATTTCTCATGAATTGGTCATCAATTATTTTATTTTCTTAACAAATATTCTAAGTTTTTGTGGACAAAAACATGCTATCATGCACTTGAAGAACTGAAAACTAAGGTGCTTGAGGCTCCTATTTTAAGAGGGATTGATTGGTCCCTCCCATTTCATATTTCTATGGATGCATCAAACATTATCGTTGTAGTTAATCCAGGACAACAAGAAGGAAATGATATATACACAATTTACTACGTCAACAAAAATATCTCACCCATAGAACTAAATTATACAGTAACAGAGAAAGAGTTTCTTGTGGTAATACATGCAATTAATAAATTTTGGCATTACATCAAAGGACATCCAATAATATTTCATATTGACTGTTGGTCCTAAGGTATTCACCTGATTGCTAAAGGGCAGAGCTAGGCCACATGAATTTTTGGAATGGTTTGGTTGGTTAGCTGATAGATAGGTTTTCAAGGGTGGAAAACTGGTTGGACTATTCAACAATGTCACTGTAGGGTTTCCCTTAGCTGGTGGAATGCAATTTGGTGAGAAGATAAAGACATGAGAATAAAAAAAAGGAAATACAAGAAAACCTTCAATTTGTTACTTTCTGTATGAAAATTTAGACTTGAAATAATATTCCAGATTTGAAACATGTATCTTGACACAAATCATCCAAACAAGGTTGTAATACAATAAACTGTCAACTGCAAACAATAACTGAAACCATGTTGCATAACAATAATCAGTTCATTGAAATAGTAGTTGAAAGGAAAGGAAACTACACATTGCATATATTTCCAGCTCGCATCTCTATAATATTAATAACACACAAAGATTTGAGAAGAAAAAACACAATATGTCACCAAAAAATATATTCACCAGAAAGGAAATTTTACAATCTTATGCTTCAGGTCCAACCAAAATTCTGATGCCTGATCTCCCAAAAAATGAGCCTTTTTACATTCAAAACCTATCTATTTATATTTTTCCCAAGAGGGTTCAACCACCTATATAGGATCTAACTCTAAAATGCTTTTCCTCATGAAACATGTCACATTTTTGCCTTGTTTTTCATTTCGCCTCAATTTTCATGTCCATTGTTGGGTGGTTTTCCAGCACATGGATTTTATCGATGGTTTTTTATTTCTGATTAAGGAATTAGGGTTGTCGACTAATATAGGTAATTGGGTTAGGGTTTTGGATGTCGTTGGCTCCTATATGTATATTGTATTGTAAACAATGTATCACTATGAATGAATTAGAATATGTTGGTTTTCTGGGTTTGGGTTTCCAGGGGAAAAATCTTTGTGTAATGTGTGTATTTTCCATTGTATCTTTTCTGTTGTTTTATTGAAAATATGTTTAGAGTAAAATACTGTACAAGGTTAAAATCTACATGTGGCACATCATGTAGATCAAAGAACTGCTTCATCTGAAGTATCTGTGTGATTGGATCCTTGCCATCAAAATTCCTCATATCGATCTTAGGAAAGTGGTCGGTCTTCAACCCAAAATTGGAGTTTCTCCAGTATTGATTCATATTCCTTGTTTCCTCATCATGAATTTCATGGGATACATTTTCACTTTTAGGTGTCCTCTCTATTAGGAATTTTTTCTATCCTTCCATGATCTCCCTTTTTAAACCATATGTCTTAGTATCCATTATATCCTTCCACTTAGCTTCAGTTGAATCCATCATCCCTTATAGTTCATCTTTCGTTAATGTATTCTTTTGTAAAACATTTATGTACCTGCACATTTATTCACCTTCATCAAGAGTCCAAGTATGACTGTCTGAAGGCTTATTGGTGTAGAAGTTCCCTTTTTTGGTAGCATGTTGGCCAAGTATCACTTTTAAATGTTTATTTCGAGGTGGTTTTTCTAGACGATCTTTCTTCTACTGTATCTTCAAAATTTCGGCACTTCTAGGTCTGAAAATTTAGTTATGTATTTTTGTGATACATCTTCTCTGTAATTCCACAGGTCTGATATATATTGTATGTGCCAAGTGGAAGTTATGGTAACTTCCCCACACCTTGCTAATTTTTTCCCCTTCGAGGAGAGCATACTTGTAAAGTATGCCAAGAATAAAATATCTAATATTTGATTCTGAAACTTGCACCAGAAATACTAGCAACTATCCACTATCCAATACAACTAGTCTCACTTAATTTGGACACTCATTGAAGAAGATATCTCTATTTTACCTGGAACACCTGTTTGAGACTAGTAAATATGACTAGTCAGCTACCCTTTATTATAGAGAGTGTATATACAAAATCGGGATGCCCTAGAAGCTAAATTTTTTATCACAACTACCTTGATAATTTTTGTGAATATCCTCCTAATTTCAGGGTCGAAAAAGAAACATAAAATGTTTTATAGAAAACATTTCGTGATGACTAAATTCAAGATGATTCCATAACCCTATCTTACACAGGATATATCTCCAAAAGTATAAGGCATCATGATCTGAAATGTCAACCCCACGTACTTTTATCTATCTACTAAATATCATCCAAGGCGTTCCTTCTTAAACATCATAGAAACAAAGTTATAGTGAAAATTTCAAGGTGTCTTAAATGCAGTAGTGAAACCCCAAGACCTTGATATCTAACACCAAATGTTAAGAACCAAATATCAAAATATCATAAAAACCTCAGAATAAGTAATCCAAGCCTTGAAAAGAGATAATTTCAGATAATAAGCCTCTTCGAGGAACCAACCTCCTTATACACCACATAAATTTACAAATTCAAGATGATTCCAAATGAAAAGGTCTCCTTTGTATATATAGGAGACTAGAAGTTACAATTAAAACTAATGGACCCAATTTGACATAAATAAAATAACAATACTAATGTAATATTCCCCAATTAAGGGGTAATGTGCCACTATTTAGGGCTTAACAAACTTGTCACCCATAAGAATAATACATATTGACTCTCTACACATGGTTTCCAATATGAAGTACACCACAGATCCATGTGAATATATAGAAGATAATTCTTCATGGACATGAATAGGAAATAAAAAGTAGACATATGCCATAGGAGGTCATAGTCACGAACAAGATATAGTGGAGTGCAGTATCAAAATCAACTAAAGATATATGTATAAAATGAAGTACAATATGATCTTCCATGATAAATGAAGTCATATAGGTATTGATACGATGAAATACAGTAGCAGGTATGAGGTGCAACTATTTTGAACTGGAGGTATTCTACACTAGCCTTTGATGGTGCAAGTCTACATCGTGTGAATAAAGGAGTTGAATTCAAACACAATGAAACTTCATTTGATTACCTGGTCATTGAGGTATACCGTTAAAAAATGGGAGACAATACACTGATGATGAAAGTAGGCGTTAAGGAAATGAGTAAATTCAACAAGTGTGAATAAAGGTGTTGAGGTCGAACACTTGAAGAATCCATTGAGCAAGGGACATTAATGTATTCCCAATTTTTGATGACGAGAGAACCTACCACTGATGACTACAAGCCTCTAGGTACTCTTATGACTCTAGATATCGATTCCAGAATATATGAGTTGAAGTTGATGGAATGAGATATGTTGAAAGGAGAGCATTAAGGTATCTCTCATAATCTAGCACGAGGTACAAAGCAATACTTTGATGATTATGAATAACTCAGATGGACAAGATATGAACGAACCAATGATCATGTGCATCTCTTGCATGCACCGGATGCAAGTAGTACATGAAAGAGACCCTCTGAATAACATCCAATAATGAAAATTGTCGACATAGGCAAGGAAACCACCAATAAGGTGTAATGGAATCCAATACACTACACAAATCCCAATGTGTGAATATATTTCTTGTTGTGGAACACAATGAAAACCACCCAGTCAATGACCAATGAAGAGATGTCATTTATTGGGTTGAGGTCACCTATGAATGATGAAGTTAGGCCCATGGTGCAAGGTAGGACAACAACTTCACGTGATTCTCAGATTCACTTGTAAGGGGATGGCCGACATGTAAAGTCAAGAATTTTGAGGAATGGCTGACAGAGGTTTAGAATTCCTTTAAACCAGAGAATGAGATAGATGGATAACTTAGGAAACATAGATTCAAGAATGAACATTGACAAAATTTTATGATGCAAGAGGCATGGAAAAACTCTCCATAGGGATTGGAAGAATAACTAGTCAGAGGAGTAAAAATCTGAGTAATGAGTTCACTTTCCTAAGGCCATACTAAACCAAAAAATTTCATGAATGGAGTAAAAAAATTGTGCTCTATTCAAAGGAGACACAACTACTACCAATAGGAGACAATACTCTTTTCCTACCCTTCTTTTTTTTTGGATTTTGTTTTTTGTCTTTTTCATATTATTAAAGCCCAAAAAGAATAAAAGAGTGCTATAGTACAATGGAGGAGACGAGTGTCGCGGGTAAGAAAAATAGTTCTAGAGTGCAAGGAACATACCTATGCTCAATGCAAGGAAAGCATGTGCATGATAAGGACACTCGGGGGGATGTTTCCTCTGGGGGTAAAGGGTGTCAAGATGCAAAGGATATATGGAAGGCAATGCTTGGCGAATGTGTAGGATTGTTGGGGAAATAAGATTAAAATGAGAAAGAGGGAGATCACATTAATCTCAACAATGCACGTAGGATAATGAAATACAATTGCAACTCGACATTAGGAAGAAAATTCCAGTAGTGTTCTTTTTCATAGATTTAGTCGCCTAGGCCCGAAAAAGCATAAAAAAATACCAAGGAGAACTCTTGTAGCCAATTTTGATTAGATTATTCCTTTTTCATAATTAGTCTATTTGGTATAGAAAAGGGTTAAACTTATACCGAAATAGACATCCTTTCAAATCTATTTAACAAGTGTGAAAGAGACAATCTCACTCGACAATCTTTTCATTTCTAAGGAGTCTAAAAAGAGCTTCACTGAGACTCTTGGATGTTGCTATGAGTATCATATAATGGGGGAGTCCCATAGGAAATGGGTAGAACGTAGATTGAGTAATAAAAATGAAGTTCAAATGCAATGTCATGACGGGGCTACACAAGACTCCCGGTCCTAATATAAAACTTACAGCATGTGTGCCAAAATGCAAAGGGGGTGTAAGATAGGATGCCCATGGAAGGTAGGCTCTACCACATGAATTAAAAATATTATAAACACCATAGATGGTTTTGTGTCACAAATCAGTGGGGTTGATCCTAAGGAAAAATGATACAAGAAATGGATAATGAAAAAATGCATGGAGGGGAAAATCTAACCTATATGCCAGTTTCAAGTTCATAAGTCGTTAGAATGGATTGACATAAATAAATGTACCAAATAAAATGTCTCCAAAGTACTGTATATAAGACCAAAAACACTTACCCAAAATTTAATAAGTCCAATATAGAAACCCCTGATAAAACATGTGTTAATGGATATAGAGCTTGAAAACAAGAAAAATTAAAAGTACAATATGTACATAAGAGCACAAAACCTTGTGGCTTATACATAGTAGTTCTCTAGGTAGATCCCACTTCTAGGCTCAGGACAAGGGATTCTTTGGTAACCAAATTATAAATTTTCCAGTTCAGGAAGAGGTAAAAAATCCAAAATCATAGCTTCAAGGATAGCCTCATCTGAAGGAAACTCAACATCCATGAAACCGAGGCTCGAAAAATCACAAATAACAGGGCTCAAGGTCTAAAAAACAACAATATTAGACTCAATAGGAAAATCCTTATTAATCAAGCCAATACGGGGGGAGAAATATCTTCCATGCCCCCATTAGATAAAACACCTTATCAATTACCGAGACCTTGTCTCAAAAAGGTGAAAGTAACTGTAAAGGATCCTTCTTAGGAGAAATTGAACATCGAGGATAAGACACCACATAATTCGCCCATGGTGGAGAAGAGTCTACTCGAACATAAGGAACCAAAAAATGGGAAACCTAAGGTAAAGTCAAAATAGGATGGCGATTATCAAATGAAAGCTGATCAATAGTGACAATGCTTCCATTGTGAGGGAAGTGCATCACATGAAAGAGTGTGGAAACCACAACCTTCATAACATAAACATAATCCCTCCCAAGAAACATATTAAAGTCTAAAGGGTTTGGAACCACTAACAAATAAACTAAAATAATCTTCCCACCTACCATAATAGGAAACCGAGGAAGAATCCCAAGACATTCACTAGGTCTTTTGTTGAAAGGCCAACAACTCACTGGTAGTTGACACAAGATTAGGAGAACCCAAATCTTTCCAAGCCGAGGAGGATAAAATACTTGTAGAGAATCCTTCATCTACAATAAATCGATGAATGCCTATTTTATTAAATCCAACCATTATATGGAAGGGTGCAGGAGAAGGAAGGAAAGGCTCTACAACATCATTCCAATCAAATGAAACCATCCTAGGACTTGGAGGGAGTGTACTCAGAGAGAGTGGAATTCCCCCTTGTTTAGAAGGTACTGAACTAGAAATGGTAAGGACATGGCTGAAAGACACATTACTCCCCAAAATAAGAGTGGCATTGAAAAAATATTTCATCGGCTATGTCACTTCCTTAGACTTGTCACTCTCTAAGAGAAGAGTGCGGTCGACCAAAGATTGCATCGACAAGACCACTTCCTCAACTTCTAGTTGAATATGATGCAAGACAACATGGAAAAAAGAAGCATCACCCCCAAAATCAAGAGTGGTGTCGGCCAAATATTGCATCAGCATGGCTACTTCATCAACCAAATATTGATTAGATTGTTGGGAAACCAAATATGACTCAGAATTAGAAGGGTCATCAGACAAGGACCACGCTTTGCATACCATGGAAATATTAGAGCACAAACGAGTTAGGTGATATCCTTTTCAAATTATATAGAGGAACTTGGGCTTACATTGTATATGTCTGGGCTTCTCAATAATATTAATTCCCCCAACATGACTTACAGTGGTCAGTGACAAGTTCCCAACATGACTTGTAGAGGCTATTAGTTGATCTCGAACATGAATTGCAGAGGTTGGTGATGTTTGTCCAATATGACTATCAATTTCTAGAGTTGTTCCCCCAACATGAATTGCAATGGCTGGTTGTTGATCTCCAATATGACTTGCAGAGGTTGGTGACAAATCCCA
Source organism: Picea engelmannii (assembly GCA_009831015.1). Classification (NCBI taxonomy): domain Eukaryota; kingdom Viridiplantae; phylum Streptophyta; class Pinopsida; order Pinales; family Pinaceae; genus Picea; species Picea engelmannii. The sequence goes on from ML810253.1 coordinate 112,076, forward strand.
AACATGAATTTCAAAGGTTGGTGATGAATCCCAAACATGACTAGTAGAGGTTGGTTTCATGAAAGGCTGTGAAGGTTGTTGGATTACTGGGAGGGGGAATGAATCAATAATAGATAAATTCAATCATTTTTCGCCATAAAATGAAAGTGTTATATCAATGTAGCATTAGCATCCAATAGGTGCAGAGTAAATACACAATGAACAAATGAGAAATCACACACATACACAGTACACCAGTGTTTTACGTGGAAACCCAAAG
>ML810254.1:19052-32580 GCA_009831015.1 Picea engelmannii
TGTGAGGGAAATAAGAGGAAGTTACAATAGGTGTGTTGTAGGTTGTATCCATTCATTTGATGGATAATAATAAAGGAAGCACCTGGCAATTTCTTTGGTGGACGTAGCCCACACTGGGTGAACCACGTATATCTGTGTCTCTATTCTATTGTGTATCTCATGTGTTTTATTTCTGCATTTGGTTTTATTTTATTTCTTTGTGATCATGTTTTTCTAATAACTGTTATCAGAGAGAAAGGTAACTCACTGGAAAAGAGGGTTCCTAGTTTGAGTGGGAGCAATGGAGGAAGATGAAAAGTTTAGGGTCAAGAAATTTAATAGACAAAACTACCAGTTATGGAAGATGCATATGGAAGATTATTTATATTAGAATGATCTATTCCTACCATTAGGTGGAGTAAAAAATAAGTCAACGACCATGAAGGACGAAGAATGTGAGGTTCTTGAGAGAAAGGCACTAGGAATGATATGATTGAGTCTGGCAACATTGGTGGCTTTCAATATTTTGAAAGAAAAGTCAACGAAGGAGCTGATGGACGCATTGGCTAAACTATATGAAAACCCCTCCATGTCGAATAAGGTATTTCTAATGAAGATATTATTTAATATGAATATGTCATAAGTTGGGTTTGTTGCAGATCATTTAAATGAATTTAATACTTTTACTAATCAACTAAGTTCTGTAAAAGTGTACTTTGATGATGAGGTCAGGGCTCGTTGACAGAAAGTTGGAATGGCTTGGTCATGTTCTAAGTAGATTTGTCTCTGGTTCAAACAATTTAAAATTTGATGATGTTGTTGGTGTTATCCTTAGTGAGGAAATACGACGGAAAATCACAGGTGAGACATCAGGTAATGCGTTAAACATGGAGAACATGGGAAGACAAAATGATAGAGGAAATGGCTTAGGGAATCATGGGAATTCTAGGAAGGTAAAATCCAAATCCAGACTGGGAAAGATAGAGTGCTGGAATTGTAGGAAGAAAGGACATATGAAGAAATACTACAGAGCCAGAAAAACAAAGAGATGGACAATAAGAGAAAATCAGGAAGCAAATGTAACAGGTGATGTGTTACAAGATGATTTGATTCCTTTTGTAGACAATATTTATGAGTCTTGGGTAGTAGATTCAGGGGCTTCATTTCATTTCACACCCCATAGGAAAAGTTTTCTACATTAAGTTCGAGGTAATTTTGGACAGGTTCATTTGGGTGATGATGCACAATGCAAAATTGTTGGAATGGGAAAGGTAAAAATAAAACAAAGAAATGGAAACCAATGGTTTTTGAAAGAGATAAGACATGTTCCATATCTAAGTAAAAATTTGATTTCAACAAGGTAGTTGGAAAGTGAAGGTTCTATATCCATATTTACAAATAAGATGTGGAAGGTCACCAAAGGATCACTGGTGATAGAAAAAGGAGAGAAGGTAGGTACATTGTAATTATGTGTTGGTAATACTGACTCTTCTATCTCTTTAGCTTCTATAGGAGTGGATACAACATCGTGACATCATAGGATTGGGCACATGAATGATACAGGGATGCATATACTTCACAAAATAAATTTGTTTCCTGATCTTAAACAAATTGATTTGGATTTCTGTGAGCATTGTGTTTATGGAAAATAGAAGAGAGTCATATTTCTCAGAGTCGAAAAAGAAATAAAGAGTGAAAGGTTAGAGATTGTGCATACAGATGTATGGGGACTATATCAGGTATCATCTCTTGGTGGCTCTCTTTATTATGTTACTTTTATCAATGAAGCAACTAGAAAAACTTGGGTTTATTGCATTTGAAAAAAATATGATGTTTTTGATACTTTTAAGAAATGGAAAGATTTAGTTGAGAATGAGACAGGAAAAAGGTTGAAGTGTATTAGGTCAAAAAATGGAGGTGAATATTGCAGAAGGATTTTGATGATTACTATTCATACCATGGGATTCATAGAGAGAAGATAGTTCTAGGAGCACCACAAGAAAATGGTGTGTCAGAAAGGATGAACAAGACAATCATGGAGCATACAAGAAGTATGATATTGCATGTTGGTTTTCCCTTACAGTTCTGGGTAGATTTTGTAGATACTATTGTTTACTTAATAAACATGGGACATCTAAGATATTTGGATGGTGGAATTCCAAAGGATACATGGATAGGTAAAAAGGTAAACTATTATTTTTTGAAGACTTTCGGTTGTGAAACATTTGTCCATATTGATAGAGAAAATAGAACAAATCTTGTGGAAAAATACAAGAAGTGTACCTTTATTGGATACAATGTTAATGATTTTGGTTATCGCTGATGGGATTATGAAAATCACAAAATCATTAGGAGTATATATGTCATATTTGATGAGAAGGTCATGTACAAAGATCATTTGCAGGGAAAGATACATGAAAAAGAAAAACCAGAATACACAGTGCTTGATGAGATCACTGAAAAAGAAATTCCAAAGGTACTAAAAAATCAAAATGTACAACAAAAGGAGAAACATATACCTCAAACTCCTGCAAGTGTTGTTAGAAGATCTACAAGGTTAAGTAAACCCCCTGAACGATACTCTCCTTCATTGTATTATTTATTCTTCACTGATTATGGTGAACCAGAATGTTATGAAGAGGCAATGTAGGTAGACACCAAAAATAAGTGGGAGCAAAGTATGAAAGAGGAAATGGATTACTTTGTAAATAAATAGACTTGGGATTTGGTTTAGTTTCCTGTAGGAAAAAGAGAATTTCAGAATAAATGGTTTTACAAGTTGAAAGAAGAAGATGGAGAGAAAAAGTGGTACAAGGCTAGACTTGTTGTAAAAGCATTTGCACAAAAGAAAGGTATATATTTTGATGAAATATTTTCTCGTGTTTTTAAAATGACTCAAATTAGGACTATTTTAAGTCTTATGACAATAGAAGATTTGCATCTTGAACAAGTAGATGTAAAAACAACTTTTCTCCATGGGGATTTGGAGGAAGAGATTTATATGCAAAAACAACAGGGGTATGAGGTCAAAGGGAGGGAGAATTTGGTATGAATGTTGAAGAAGAGATTGTATGGACTAAAGAAAGCTCCAAGGCAGTGGTATTTCAAGTTTGACAGGTTTATGACAGAACAAGGTTATAGTAGATGTCATCCTAATCACTGTCTTTATTTCAAAAGGATAGAAAATGGAAGCTATATTATATTGTTATTGTATGTAGATGACATTCTTGTTGCAGGGTATAATATGCAGGATATAAATGTGGTCAAGAAGAAATTAGATAATTCATTTGCGATGAAGGATTTGGGTGCCGCAAAGAAAATCCTTGGTATGAGAATAACAAGAGACAGGAAAAATCACAAATTGACATTGTCTTAGGGTGAGTACATAGAGAAGGTGTTGGATATTTTTAGAATGCAGAATGAAAAACTAGTACACCTTTGGCCAACCATTTAAAATTAACTAAGGAAATGTGTCCTAAGACACAGGAGGAGATATATTACATGCCCAAGGTCCCTTATTCATCTGATCCGTATTTTATGAGTAGAAAAAAATGAATACATATTATTAAAAGATGCTTAAAACAAAATAACAGAGATACAATAAAACTGGTTTTCTATTCAATAAGGAAATAAGATGAAACTATAAACTGTAAAATGTAGCAGAAAACAAGCTTGTTGGAATGGTGGCAGATTATCTCTGAGAAGAGATGTGACGGCTGTGCTCATTCACAAGAAGATGGTTACAATGAGGCTCTCAAGGAATTTTACAATAAACATGAATGTAAAAAACCCTAGACATCCAAATACCTAACCTTAGGAGATGAAGCGCCAAAAGTCATGTGGGTTCCGTTTGGGTAAGTTAGTACATCAACTTCCCGTGGTCGTAACTTTTGCATACCATCTCCATTTTAGGCGCATGATAGCCTGTTGGAAAGGTCTAACCGAGAAGAACGATTTTATATTGGCCCAGTTCAATGTTTTAGCTAGTCACTTGGGCCCCAAATCCCCAAAAACATCATTTAGGGCCTCAAAACAACCCTAAAAGTTTGGAGCCCGAAAAACTTTCAAAAAACTGCCAAGGTGGAAAACTATTTTCGAGCCAGTGGAATATATGGGTGGCCACATATATCCACCTAGATAAATCCTCCCTCCTTAGGAATAAATGGTCACCATTGCGTTGAGTTCCCCTATCAGATCAATAAATTTCTGTTGAATTTGGCTTCGTGTGAGCCACTTGCCTTGGTGCAGGAGATGCCCTACTTTGATGACTCGATAAAGTTGGATCCTTTCCTGTTGAGTGCCCTTCATCTATGTGTCCACAATCTGATCACTGTATGTTGTTGCATGCAGTCAGGGTTGAGCTCTGTTGGTTTCAACTGCTCTTCTATCTTTGAGATGTCGAATAATGGTGGGAAATATGGTCAAAGGAGAGCTAGGTTGAAGACTGGATGCATACCAAGGAAGGGGGAAATGTTGATCTCAAAATCATTGTCACTCACAACCTTGGTGATGGTGTACGGCCTATAATGGAGTGGGAGAAGCTTCTGATGGGCCCCTGTGAGGTGTTCTTTCTGCAAATGCAACCAAACGTTTTCACCCACCTGAAACTTTTGTGGCACCTGATGTTGATCATGGTGTTGGTTGTACTTGGCATTAGACTTCTGTATAATATCTTGAACCTGTTGGTAGATGTAATGGATCTGCTCAATGAATCGGGTGGCTTTGTCATCTTCTAGTGGAGTAGGGGACGATTCAACCGAGGTGGTGTCCAGGGGAAATGTAATATCCATGGGGCCTAATGGTTGGAATCCCAACCCCACTTGGAAGGGGTTGTGGCCAGTTGAGCTATACATAGATTGTTTGTAGCTATGTTGGACATATGGAAGACTCTCATCCCATGTGTGGGGGTGTCTTGAATTGTACACTCATAGGATATGTACGACCATCTGGTTGATGACCTTAGTTTGGCCATCTGTCTCAGGGTGGAAGGCAGTGGATTTGGTGAGCTTGGTATCTAGAAGTGACCGGAGGCTCAACCATAATGAACTGAGGAACCGACTGTCACAGTCCAAGATAATGGTTTGTGGGATCCCAAAATGTACCCATACTCGTTTAGATTGAGATTGCATTTATTTATTATATCTCCATTGGATTGTCATTAATAGTTGGCATATTGATGTATTCAATGGTTTGCACAAGACCAAATATTGCACATATAGTGGGAGTTGTGAGAAGGTATATGAAAAATCTAGGGAAAGAACATTGGGAGGTAGTAAACTGGATTCTTAGGTATTTGAGAGGTACTACTACTCATGCATTATTTTTTTGAAGTTCAGAAACTTTTCTATAGGGATATGTTGATTCAGATATGGCAGGTGATAAAAATAGCAGGAGGAGCACCACAGGGTATGTTTTTACCATAGGTGGAACAACAATAAGTTGGATTTTGAAACTGCAAAAGGTTGTTGCAATTTCAACATTGAAGCAGAGTATGTTGTTGCTACAAAGGCTAGTAAATAAATGATTTGGTTACAAAGGTTTATGGAGGGATTAGGAAAGAAGTAGGAGAATAGAAGGTTGTACAGTGACAGTGAGAGTGCCAATGATCTTGCAAATAAATCATCCTTCCATTAGAAGAATAAGAATATACAAATCAAGTACCATTTCATATGATCTGTCTTGGAAGATGGAAATTTGAAGTTGGAAAAGATACACACTAGCCATAATCCTGAAGACATGTTAACAAAGGTAGTAACTAGGGAGAAATTAAGTTCCTACTCAGTTTTAGTTGGACTTCAATCATGAAGGTGAAGATGAGGAATTTTCCAGGTCCAAGAAGGATCATAGTCCATCAAATAAAAAAATGGTAGAGTTGTTGAGATCAGTCTCCAAGTGGGATATTTTTCATTGTGGAGCCTGATTATCTTCCTGATTTAGAGGTCTTTGTTTTCATCCCTGTTTATACCCCATGAATACTTTACACCCCAAATGAATGTACACTCCTCCACGCGGCGGAGTGCAGGGGGGGCTTTCCCCTCCTGTGGGGTCTGAGGGTAAGAGGTCCCCCGATAGGGGTTCGGGGGTGAATCCCCAGAAGGAAAAATTGCCTTGTAAATGTATATTGTAATTTCATAGTAAATATGTATCGTTCATTATAAGGTCGCAGATCTGACGGTAGAAGTTATGTTAGGTTTTTTTTCACTAGAAGGAAACCCTCTTTTATGAGGGAAATGTATTGGGGATATGCATCATTGTGAATATTGTATTTTGTGAGAGGAGACTGTGAGAGTAAGAAGAGGAAGTTACATCAAGTGTGTTTTAGGTTGTATCCCTTCATTTGTTGGATAATAATAAAGGAAGGACCTGGCAATTTCTCTGGTGGACGTAGCCCACACTGGGTGAACCATGTATATCTGTGTCTCTATTGTATTGGGTATCTTCTGTGTTTTATTTCCGCATTTGTTTTTATTTTGTTTCTCCACAATCTTGTTTTTATAATAGGTTTGGTGATAGCATGGGAAGTGTCAGACCTGATATACTTTCTGACATCCTGGCGAAGTTTTGTCCAAGATAAATGTTTCTACAAGACTTCCATAGTATTTTCTATGCCAAAGTGTCTTGCCACCTGATTGTAGTGGGCTTCCCAAATCATCTTCACTCACTCATTCGATGGAATGCAAATATAGACTAGACAACACAACAACCCATCCTAAAGATGGAAATTAGTGATAGTTTTGTTTGCACCCAACATCTCGTAGTTGGTGGCGAAGTCAGGATCTTTCTCATAGATTTGGGGCCATCTGAAGGTCTTGTGGTTGCAATAGTCTAGCACCATGGTAAGTGTCGTGACTGGAGGTCGATTGAGGAAATCAATGACACGATTGGTACTTCATGTCTTATACTTGATGTTAAGGAGGAACTGCTGCAAGTATGTGGGCCACTTCGGATGGTGGTTGTTCTGTAATTTTCCTTATGTTTGCATGAATTGTACCTACTTATGATTAGTGTGGATGAATGTCTCTGTAACGTACCCAACCACCCATAGGTTGGTCAAACTACTTCAAAACCTGCTTCTAAACTAATTTTGAATTTTGATAAAATTTTAATTAATAAAGAGGCGGGGAAGTTTCTCATGTTGAGATCAAGATTCATGCTACAACATAAAAGAAATGAATATAATTCCATACGCAACAATAACTAGCTAGCATGCACATTATAAATATGAATCTCAGAGATTATAATTAATACAGAATGAAAATAAATATATAGATAAATAAAACATGAAAGAGAGAACTTGTCTCTAATGGAACGAATCACCAACTGGCTACAGACCAAGGGAGTTCCACCCAACCTTAGACAATGTTTCTCCAAATCTCAACAACAATGTCACCCTCGACCCAAGGCTATGAATCCACAAGGATGGTTCAATAGTGTCACTCAACTTCCCAAACCAGTCAACACTCAAGCTCTCATAGGCTTCTCAACACACACAACAATCCATAGTACACCATCTCTCTTCTATCCAACCTTCACCGACCAAAGAGAATGGACCCCCTTCTATTCCACATAGTCCCTCAAGCTATCCACCTCCTTCCAGGGCTCCAATACATATGGTCAAGAATCTCCATGTTGGGACTCTCAGGATTCATAGCTATGAGAAAAAATTAACACACGGCAATGCATCTCATACATGTAGGAATTAATTCATGGTTGGAATACACCTGTAGTCATTACAACCAACAAAACCATATCTCCTCTCCCATAATTCGTTTTTCTTTTCCAAGATAAGATCATAATGAATGAGGAATGATGAGTTGGTGCAATATTTAATAGAAACAGAGAGAGAAAAGAATGAAAGGTGTGAACCATGAACAACGAGTGAGTGTGAACCCCCAAATAGACCAAAGATGGGTTTATATATTTCATGGAATTAAAGAACTGTTGACGAGCGTAAATGACACACCGTCAATTGGAAGGTCAGATCTAGATCGGGGTTGTATAATTAACCCAAGCCATTTGGTATGAACTGACCTGACGGGTTTAATGGCTCCATTAGCCAACTAAGGTCCTAAAAATAATAAAAGAAACAAACTAATCTAAAAATATGATTCTAACAATTTATATACTAATTACAAGTTTTCAAATAGAAACATGAATATACAAATGATTATAAATGATCTATATACAGTTCACAAGGTTTACTTGAAATCTTTTGAAATGAATGTTCGTAATAGTGTTTCTAACTAACATAAAGAAAGAACATAAATCTTTTTGTTTTTTGGATGTTTAAAGATTTAAAACTAATAAATACTAAGTGAATACAATTGAAACAATGACACAGTAACAATCAAAAGCTAATTAATATAATCATTGTTTCATTAATAAATAATTAATAAAATTACACACACACTAACATGTTGTTGATAAACAAAACTGAGTTTATCTCTCTGTGTTGTTTGAGCTCCTATTTGTCCTAATTCTAAGAGAAAACTATAACAAAACAATATTAGTACTTCCAGAATAAATTCAAAGAAGTGTTTGATATTTGGAGTAAATTAATAACATTAGGAAGACAACTGATTAAAAATCATGTGATCTTAAGATAATCAATATTTAAGAACGAAAGAAAACTCAATTCTGATTATTGATATTATCCATCATTTAACATTAGAAATAAATTCAACAATAATCAAATGATTGATTGATCACACATACAAAATGGAACGACAGATTATGGACAACATCTATATATTTAATAATATGAAACACCATATGATGACAAGTCTAAAGCTAAATCAACCATAACAATATCTCACATAGGTCTAAAGCCAAGAGTGAATTGCTTACCCATATCAATTCCCAAAATTACATGTCCATATTGTAGTCAGGACAAAAGCCATTAAGCAACCTGAAATTCCATATTCTTCTTTGAAAATACTCGTTCATTCTCCCAAAGATTCCAACCATCCATTACTGCATTTGAAAAGAAGAAAACTTTACAAAAATAAATAATATACAAAAGAGAAAGGATAAAAACCCTCCTCTCAATTTCTTGGATTTCCATGGTTCTGAACTTTCTCATATATTTATACAATGAATGAACAGTCTGGGCGTCACTAATAATTTCTGCCACCTGAAATTTGCCTCGTAAAGAGACACAAATATCTCTCAAATCGTGCCTTTGTTTGGGAAAATTTATAAGAAGAAGTTAAATGGGTCCATTTGGGAGATGGGGTTTCAACTGTTTCTTCCAATTCCTCATGGATTGGCTGCAATCAGTCCCGCAAAATTGTGTCTATGTTCTTGATGCATTTCCAAATTTTATCTGTTGTTGCTCATAAATTTATTTGCAACAATCCAATATTATTTTTGGATCAATCATCTTGAACTTATTTAGATAATAAAATCAAGTCATGATCAGATCCGTACCAAATAACTGATAATAGAAACCTGTGAAACAAAAAAAAATCTAAATTAATAACCTAAAAATTGTGAATAAGATAAAATCTAGAACAATAAAATAAAAAATGAATTTAAACTAACTATAAGTTCTAAACAAACATTGTTTTAATTTCCTTTCAAATATGATCTTAAAATTCTAGAAGCTTCAAGTTAATGGAAAAGAGAAAAATATTAATTTTGGTTTTTTACAAAATCAAACAAATGATATATAATTCTTCTTTTTATTATTACTATTATTTTGAAATGAGATGCAAAATGAAAAAATAATTTAATTAATTAATATCACCAAATGATTTTATGAAAATTAGAAACCAACCAAGATATTATTTGATGAAGTATTGAACCCATTATTCAAAATAGTCAAACTTGATAATGAGCAAAAGAAAGAACACATAATCATAATTTAAGCGAAAGTAAACAGTTGATAAAAAATAATGTTTTTGTTTAAATTGAGATTTCTATGCTCATTTCTAAATTTTGACATATACTCTTGTAATGAATGTCTCATACTATAGTGAATTTCTTAAGTTTGTTTGAAATCAAGCCAAGGTATAGAACTATTTGAAAAGGTTGATTCTGTAGCTCATTATAATTATCAAGATTCTAATGGGGGCCCTTTAAATTCTGTAAAAATTTAGGGGGAGTTGTTGGGGCCCAAAAAATGACAACTTACTGGGTGAAGCAATTATCTCTGATCTGGTAAGATGTCATCTCAGGAAGAAAAGAATAAGACTTGAAAAAGGATTTAAGCTCCCTGAAATAAATTCACTCTGAGACCATATAGGATTAGGATAAGCTCAATGTTATAACCAGACAATAGAATTTTCTTTGCAGGGGATTATAACCTGAAATAATGTCTTAATCAAAGAGTCACGATGTTTGTAAAAGAAATTCAATACCATTGACAAAGCCACTACTTCCAGCATGCATCCATAGCCTCGGCAGGGATGTCATTTAATCCACTCAAATGCTTTAATCTCATCCAATAGTTGCATCAACGTGATGTATACTTCCATAAAATTTAATTTAAAAACATATACCTGATACCTCTTGACCCAACATTGCTTTGCTTCCAACAAGCCTGTTCAATACCATGACAAAGTTGTCTTGGTATCATGTGTGCATTTACCTATTGCCAGCGAGCCTGTTCAGTACCCCGACGGGTTTGCAGACACTTTTCACACTTAAGTGCTTCCAAACCTTTTATTACACTTTTAAATAATAATAAAATTCTATATTTCTTGATGACAAAGAGAGAGGGATGACACTGGAGGTTGATTGAAATACAGGTGAATAGTTGATCATGTTATTTATTTTCTTTCAAAACTGGAATTTTTTTATCATGGTTCAGAGATTTTAGATTTCCTTTAAGAAATCATCTAGAGAATGGGGAAGCACTTAAAAGTGATTCCTTAGGAATATGGACGGTGTAAAAAGTTTAAAGATCATCATAATTCTCAAAGATTTAAACCATATCTCTGGTGTAATACTCTGGAAAAGAAAATTTGAGGACAAAATTAAAGTGACAATTGACTTAAAAATCAATTGTCTGAGCTATATCTTAATATCAGGACCTCTTTGAACTATTTCAATTTACTTTAAAAACACAAGTCTTAAAATGAATGCTTCCTTTGACAATCACTCTTTGATCAGAAATATATTGATTAAAAAAGACAGACAAGAAGAAAACTCATTCAAAAAAATCAAAGAAAACAAAAAACACACAACAAACCAAATAAAATTTTATTAATGGGATTCAAAATTAGAAGTACACAAAAGCAAAACAACAAAAGAAAACTTTTCATGAAACGATTTTGGCCTAAGATAAACTTGAGCTTTTGGATCCACTAGCATCTCACTGTAAAATAAAGGAAGAATTAAATAATATAAAATATCATGTGCGAGCAAGTTCTTTTCTTAAGATAGTGATGCATGAGATGTTACTTTGACCAAGCATTATTATTAAAAATAAAAGAGACTAAAAGAAAATAGAAAAATCCTTACTAATATGAGTGTAGTCCTACTCATGGAACCTTGGGTCAGGGTTGAATTGATAGTTCAAATTTACTTATCTCTTTACTTTCCATTTAATTTTTTCATGATGATACTGCGTTTTTGAAAAGAAATATTCAACAAAAAATAGAGAAAAAAAAAATTAAAGTGGACTTCCCTGACAACATTCATATTATGGTTCTTTTGGTGTAACCACTTGTGTTCATAACTGCATTATTACAAAGAGAAACACTGAGAAATAAAACTAAATGAAACGTACTCCTAACCTACTCTAAACTACTAAATATATCAAAATGCTAAGTAAAATCGTATTTGCAGTGCAGCCACAAGAGCATCTTCAATCCTGCGAGGCATAGAAAATTGAAAATAAGAACAAAAGAATATAGTATTTGCATATACAAGAGAAATATGTCACGCTTACCTCCTATATATTCTTTTAAAAACAAAACAAGCATGACCTTACCATTTTTTTCAAACTTCTTGATGTATGAATCCTCCAACCATTTTGCAATCTTTTCATAATATGGGTCATAATGGCATGGAAGAGTGTAAGTAAGTTTGGAAAACTTGTCAATATTATAGGGACCTTACATAACCATCAACCAAGGACGAAGTACCCCATCCTCCTGACAATTCTCCAAGTGTTCATCAATTTCTTCACATGGAGGATCTAAAAAAATCATTTAATGGTTACTTCCTAGATATTTAGGTAGAAACAAGGCAAGCACAACTTCATCTTTATTATGAAGATTTTTTAGATACGAATCTTCAAGCCATTCTAATATCCTGTCATAAAACTTAGGATGCAAACTATGACTTTGATGAAATCGATATATCAATGGGGAACACATCATAAGAGGATTCATGACATCAATTAGATTATCGGTTTGAACGTTTCCTTTGATGATATTGATTATTTCAAAATGTGAATCATAAACATTAAAATTCAAACTAATCAAAGAGAAAATAAAATATTTGATTTCCATAATAATAAGTGCATTGTCATTTTCAACAATAAATCGTATAAAATCATCTTGCAACATGTCATTTTTCCATGTGAGTGACGAAAGTGAAAGAGCATCAAATACAACTTCATAAATGTTATGTTTGGAATTAATTTCACCAAATTTTGGCATATCAAAAAATTTGATTGTGATGGAAAAGAGTAAGATACTGTGGGTAAAGTATCAATTCCACTAGAATCTAAGAAGAGATCGTGATATAAAGAGTAAAAGGAATCTGAAATGAGCAAATGAAAAGAATATCTTGAGCTATGATATTAACAATGGTATTCTCAAGACATTCCTCTTTACTTTCCTTAAAACTTACACTCTGTTTTGGTGATAAATGCTTCAACATAATATGATCATCTAAATGTGTCTCCTGTATGATAGATAATTCAAAACTTTCACAACAAACATCTGATCTTTCTTGTGGATAAGGTATGATTTGTAGATGAGGGTTTAAGGTTTCTTCTTCCAATTGAAGATCTACATCTCTAATCAATTTCATTGGAATGTTAGAATGCTTAAGATCATTTTCATCACCTAAGTGTTCTTCAATAATTGAATTTAAGTACTGATTAGAGAAAGAGTTAGAAGAATATGGACATTCACCTAGACCCAACATCAAATATTCTCCCATGATGGTCGAGGGCTGAGTATACAATGATTCAGAGGAAAAACCAATTTGATTGTCGGTAAGAACCTTTTAAATAGGTTCTACCTCCTTTGCTTGTTCAAAAGTTTCGGATGGATTCCTCTCATCCTGCAAACAAAATTATTCTTGCAATTGAGTGATAGGATTTGTAGCCAATTCATCATTCGTGATTGAAAATGACTGGGTGAAAGGGACACAAGAATCATAGAGGATATTTAGTACAAATGTCATGTCATCAAGATTAAATTTATAGAGAATGTGATGGATTCTTGTTGAAAAGCCTTTTGGAGATGAATTGTCATTGATTAGTAAAGTTTGAAATTCTTCACATAATTGATTGTAATTATAGTTTTCAAAAGGATCTAAAATTTCATCTACAAACTAAAACCAATTAATAATGTGATATGCTAGAAAA
>ML810254.1:62884-76358 GCA_009831015.1 Picea engelmannii
CAAATTTTTAAATATTTGAAGATTACCATGGATAAATATGTGCTGCATTCAGATTTTTATGTTATGGATATGGATGAAGTGGATATTGTTTTGGGATATCCTTGGATCGAATCAGTGGGTACCATTAATAGTAATGTGAAAAAGAAGTTTTTAAAGTTGTGGTACAAGAACAAGAAAATCACATTGCAGGATGTGTCTCTTAGTAAGAAAGATGGACCCATGGAGGCTAGCAAAGAAGTTATTGCCCAGTCTGAAGTTGAATCAGAGGCAGAGTCTACAGAAGGAGATGAAACAAAACTACAAGGACATAATTAGGAAGCTAAGGAGGTCATTGACTCAAAGGCACAAAGTGTTGCAGATTTGAAGAAAAAAGAAAAAAATCCTACAGTTGTTGTATGTCGCCATCCACATCATATAGAGATGCAAACATCATCAAGGCAAGGGCATGTGCATGAACACATTTATGCACCAGCAGGGCACCAGACAGGAAAGATAAAGATAAAGACAAGGCAACCCCGACATGATGCAGAGAAAGATAAGGGTGGAAAGGTAGCAGATAGACATCATGTTCGACTTCCATTGGGATGGATGGATGGTCGTACTTGGTACCAGTTGGCTACATTGCTTAGTCAGTCATATTGTATGGTTTCTTCTCATGTTTTGAGGATGAAACATGTGAAGGGGGATGGAATGTAGTATACCTAGGGAGATAATATGGGGTACCTAGGGAGGTACCCAATGGGAATGTAATTATGTGTTATTAGTGGAAGTCAATTAATATATGGGAATGTGGTCATTCAATGTAAGGTGGACTAGGTCCACTATAATAATAAAGACTCACTATGGTAGTTGGATGTAATAAATGCGAGAAGGCTCTCTAGAAGGTTCCTATGAGATAAGGAGAGCTAAATAAAGAAGTGTAGGCAATGTAATGAAACATAGTGTTATCACTGAAATTTCGTCCACACATGGTGACAAGAACTCAACATCGTCACACAGTAATGAAGTCATTCATGGCACTAAATTAATTCCACAGCATTGCAAAAGGGTCAGAAACTATACAAAGTAACCAAAAATTGAAGGGCGCTTTACAGAAGTTGGGTGCGCGTGCATATCCGTAGAACAGGAATGTACAATGCACGCACGTGCACACGATGCATGGTTGTTGGCGCAAAAACCCGCGCACCTGCTAAATGACGCATTTATGGAATTGGTCGGCCTCCCAACCACTTATGGATCAGCTCCCAAGCCGATTTGACTCCCAAATCTGAGCTGAATCTGCATGGTAGGCTGGTCAAAGACCTAATTAAGCCCTAAAGAGTCTCTTTTCACACCTCAAAGGAGTTACATTATCACCCAATGTAATGCTATAAAAAGCCATGAAGAAACATCATTTTATGAAGGAATTTCATGTAATGTTATGCTGCTTAGATTGTTTTAAGGATTCACTCATTGACAATAACACATTAGCACCATTTCATTGACCCATCCACCTCTCCATTGAGTGGATGTGCTAATAGTTCTTTCGCCATCATTCTCATTTTCTTATTGTAAGGAGAGCAAGTTTGTGAGGGCACAAGAGCCTTCCTTTGGAGGAAGAAGGGACTCATAGTCCCCTTTCTTCATTGTTCTTTGATTTCATCAATTGATCAGCCTAAAAACATTGGTGATATTGGTCTTGTTGTCTTTTTCATTTCTTTATCCATATGCTCATAGTTTTAGCTTTTATTAGTTTAATTCTTGCTAATAGTTTTGTTATTTTTTTTTTAACTCTTTCCTCTACAGCTGTCATGCTCAGCAAGACCCAACTGGGCATGTAAGCACCCTTTATTTGCTCACCAAGTGACGAATTGGGTGCAAACACATAGTGAAGAATATTGTGATTGTACAAGCAAAGATTGCTTGAGGAGTTTTATCCTTCCATAAGGATTAATATATGGTGTTACCCTACCTCAAGGGTTTTCTCTATTTCTTGTGTTCATGTATGGTGAATGGTTTATGGTTTATTCATGGTTATTTATGAAGTATATTTACAGATCTGATTTAGGTACTTAACAACTCTAGCTACCTTACACCTATTGGGACCTAATGGTAGCCAAACTTCAGATCAATCTTACTGAAGTATTTATCCCCCTTGATTTGATCAAAGAGATCATTGATTCGAGGAATCGGGTATTGGTTCTTGACTATGATTTTATTTAGAGGTCATTAATCAATAAAAAGTCGCCAAGTAATGTATTTCTTCCACATAAGTATGATTGGGATTCCACAAGGTGATGAGATGGGTCATATGTACCCCTTGTGGAGAAGTTCATGGATATAACACTTGATCTCCTCATTTCCTAATAGAGAGCGATGATAGACTAGCCCATTGGGTCAAGTTGCATCGGGGTTCATATCGATGGAATGCTTGACATCATAGTGAAGAGGTACCCAAGTAGGTGAGGAGAAGATGTCTTTCTATCCTTCCATGACCTTATCCACTTACTTCTACTATGTGGAGAGGTTGGTTGCAGGGGCCATGGATGTGGCTGCAATATTTTTCTCACTCCGAGAGAGAATCACGAAGAATAAAAAATTCCCATTCGGAGAGATGACATTCCTACATTTCCTAGCATATATCAAGGAAATGGCACTAGGTGGGGCTACCTCAGGTAGTTTGTACAATTTCCTATTCAAAGTAATAAGAAAACTGTGAGGCCTAGACTCATATACAACATGATGTTTCCATAAATAATTTTGGCCCAAAAGAACATAAAAAACTTCAAGGGGAGCACCATCACACGATACCTCATATTTTAAGGGCTTGATGTCATAGGTCAGGTGACACTATTGACTGACAAGAAGATCAATTCCTTGGTGGAGCCTTTCAATGGTGTAGGGTTATGGGTGCAACATTATCAGCAGGGCCAACCACTTGATGACCTTTGTTGAGATAATATTATTCTAGCTACTACTATCAATGATGAAGTCCAGTGGGGTGTCTTTCACCCACATCAATAATGAAATAAGAACTCTCCTTCCTATGGCTCATCAGGTTTACTGGGATGGATATGGGTGCTAGCAATGGTGGAATTGAGTTTTGTGTCAATGATACGTATCCCCTTTTCTGGTTATGACTCAAAATCAGAACCCGCATCTAATTCATGGGTTTTCACCTCAACCATCAATGACTTCTTTGAGTGACAATCAATAATCTTATGCTAGGGGCTCTTATGGAAGTCACACTACTTGCCGGTATATTTCTTCATCTTTCCATTATCATTCTTTGTTTTCATATTAGACTGGTTTTCCTGAGGCTGTCCATATTTTCTCTACCCCTATTTCTATAGGTTAGGAATTTCCTTACCCTGCTTATACTGTGAGGGGTTCCCAGACCCAAACTGATGCGGTTTTTGTTTAAGCTTCTTCTCAATTTTGACATCTTATCGATAGGTCACGCCCAAGGATGAGATGTTTAGAAACTCCATTTATTCCTAGATGTATCTATGCATACCACTAATGTACTTAGGCACCATATTTCACTCATAATATTTGATACCTAGCTTGGTGCACAAGGTATGGAAGGTATTTGTGAACTATGATAATGCTTGGTCCCTTTCCTACTACAGTGTAGTCCATTTTGTATACAGGTCGTCATAACTTCCAACAGGGTATTATTGATCCTTAATATCATCCCTAAAGGACTCCCACATGAGTGTAATTGTAAATAAAGATGGTTCTCCTATTTCATGTTGCTCACAGAAAATTTCCCACCAATCTTTAACATGGGGGGATAACTTTGAGGAGCGTAAAAGTAATATTTTCTCTATTCAAAAAGTTATGGACAAAAAAATACCCTTCTAGCAGATTCAACCATTTGTCTACAACATATGCATCTATCCGACCTTCAAATATAGGAATATCAAATTTGATATGTACATTGAAGGGGGTGGTTCCTCTACTCGAGGAAGATATGTGGCCTGTTGGTAGTCATCAAAGGATTTGTGCAAATTTATCCATCATCTCATTCCTCTATTGTGTGAGAGATTCCTTCAGAAATAGTTTGAAAGCATCTCATGTCTTGTCATATTTATTTTCTCCCACCATGGAAATTCACTTGGCCATGTGAGAGATCTTGTCCTCAAGAGAAACAAACTTGAGACCCAACTCTTTATACCCTAACCTCGTCGAGCAAATACACTAAGAACGATAAGGAGCTTACCACTTTGATATCGTTGATCCAAATTTTATGAGAAGAACAAAATGAATAAAGATTATTGTTATTATTATTAACACAGAGACACAATGAACAATAACAAAGATATAGTAAAATTGGATTCCATTCAATAAATAAATATGTTGAAACTGTAAAATGTAGATTGAAACAAGATTGTTATAATGGTGGTGGTTTATCTCTGATAAGAGATGTGACGATTGTGCTCATTCTCAAGAACATGAGTACAATGAAGCTTTGAAATCCTTTTTACAATAAACATTAATTCCAAAACCCTAGAAATCCAATTCCTGGGGTTGTAACTTTTTCATACGATCTCCATTTAGGTGCACGATGGCCCATTGTAAAGGTCTATCCAAGGAAGACACATTGTGTTGTCAAAATTTGACTTTGTCTATAGTTTTACCATGGCGAGCTCTAAAACCATTGTTTAGGTCCTTAAAACGACCCTAGAAGTTCATGACCCCAAAACTAGGAAAAAAATGCCAAGATAAGCCAGTTGGAATATGTGGGTGGCCACCGATATCCACCTGGATAATTGTTAAAATATCTCAATGTTTTATGATCAACATAAAGAAAAAATTCTTTTGGAAACAAATAATGCCTCCACTTATTCAATGATTAAACAATTGCATAAAACTCTTCATTATAAATAGAATATTTCTAGTTTTCTTCATTTATCTTTTCACTAAAAAAATCAATTGGTCTTCCTTCCTGACACATCACTACTCTATTGGTTATCCCATTATCATCACAATCGCTTGGAAAAAAATTTCAAAGTTGGGCAAAGGAAACATTCACATTTTAACAACTTTCTTCTTTAACGATTCAAATCCTTTCTACATAGAAACATTCCATTTCAATTCTCCTTTCCTCATACAAGCAATCAAAGGTGCACATATTCCATTAAAATTTCCTATGAACTTCCAATAAAAACTATTCAACCCATGGAAATTCCATACGTTGAAGGTACTCTTAAGAAATTCCCACTCTACTATGCATTTCACCTTTTCAAGATCCATATTTAAGCCTTTTTGACAAATTACAAACCCTATATAAACTAACTCTTCCTGAAAATAAACATCTAATGGATTTTGAAGTATTGTATAACATTATGTGCTAATTGCATATGTTAAGAATGAGCTCTTCTAGGGTTTTGATACCGACAATGTATATGGGTTTTTGATTCTCTTAGCTCCCCATATTGAAGATGATGCAATTTTCAGACCAATACTCTTATGATTATGACTGAATGACCATTGAGGAGGGGGAGAAATCCCCCTCATATCACAATGCAACAACAAACAATCCAAATGACTCTATTAGTTTGTGACTGCCATTTGATTTGCCTCCCCAACTTTGAGACCAGATCCTCCAGGACGAGCTGCAAATGGAAAATGAGATGGAGGTTGAAGGTGAATCCTCCCATACAAAAGGGACTCACATCTAGAAGTCGGGTAAATGCATTCCTCAATCTACTTCAACACTAAGGTATGTGGAAAATGTGACCAAGGTAGGAGAACACACACAATTTATGAAAGAGCATGCCCTAATTGGAATTTTTTTAGGACTTTGGCCCTCAGAATGAGATTTTATCAAACGGATCAACACTTGGTGGAAGCCCAAAGGGCACTATGAGCTTCATCTAGGATCAAAAGGTTTCTTCACAACCGTATTTGATCATATGGAAGAAAAAGATAGAATATTTGAGAATGTACCATATTTTTAAAACTATGTTGGCCTTTATCTTTGGTTTTGGATAGATCGATTTAATAAAGAAAAAAATTACTTCTCATATGCACCAATGTGGATCAGACTCTAGTCACTTCCTCAAGAATTTTGGCTTGGTAAATCCTTATGAGAATTTGAAATACCGTAAATTCTTATGTCAAATCCTTGGAGGCAACACGTCAAAGATGATAGACTTCCTATGCCCAAATATTCCTCTACATGAACATTTCCAAACCTTTACCTGCTTCCCTAACCTTAGAGTACCAAGATAAAGAATGGATTCAAACCATTGACTATGAGCATATCCCCTTAAGATTTTTAAAGTCTCATGAGCATGGCCACTCATTCAGGGTTTTCCCCCTAAATGATCTTCCCTACTCTACTGAAGGATAATTTGAAAATTCCAAAGAAGGTTTTACAAAGGTCCAGGGAAGGAAAAAATAATCCCTAAAAAAATCCACCTTAGGATCAAATTGCAAATTTTTCACAAGAAACTCATATGAAGTATTAAATCAACTCTCGGGCACCCAGTTAGTGGAAGAAACCCATAAACATGAAGGTAAGAGTGGTAACAAAGGTGAGGCCAAAGATATCATGGAACCAATACTAGAGAAAATCACCCCACCAATATGGAAGGTCCCCTTTGAGGAATATCAACTCGTAGAGGACAACAAAGACATAGCAATGCAACTCGATGAAAAATAACTAGAAGAGATAGATTTGGAAAAACTTGAAGAGGCATATCGAAAACAAGATTTACATTCTCTCCCCCTGGAGAAACTACAAAAGGTACACAAAGCCTATTTAAATTCCACTGCAAGAACTACATCCAGATATGGTGGTAGTCTCGAAATCCATTCAAACTAGCAAAAGGAAAATTGCAAAATTCCAAAATAAGGGAAAATACAAGGAATAAATTCAACCCAACAACTCATTCAATAAGTTGGTAGTTTTATTATCAATTCAAGGAAAATACAAAGGCTCACAAAGGGATTCTTAAACTCCCCCCCACCTACTTCCTCATGAATATTCTTTCATGTAATGTTAGAGGCCTAAATGAAAGAACTAAGAAGAGATTTCTTCAAAATAGTATCATGTCATAAATCCCATATATTTTACTTCTACAGGAAACAAAAAGTGCTAGGGATATCACTGAAAACACCCTTTCAAGATGTTGGCATCAAAGAAGGTATGTCTTCTGTTGAGCCTCCTTTTTGTCACCTCCAATTGCCTTATATTGCCCATATCCTGACCAATTTTTCCTAATACCGATGCACTTTCTACCTAGTTTCCTCATCAGACATGCCATTTAAAAAATTATTGCATACTCATAAGGTTACTGATGTTTAATCATAATTTATGGTGATTTATTAATAATTAGGATTGAATATTCGATGTTCAAATAACTTTCTAATTAATTTGGATGGTTCAAACAGACTTTATGATAACAGTTCCTGTTGTTGAGATCATCCGATACTCATTTTTGAGATCGTCTGGTACCCATTGTTGAGATCGTCTAGTACCCGTTGTTGAGATTTCCTGGTACTTTTTGATGATATCATCTAGTACCTATTTTTTATGATCATCTAGTACCGACTTGTATTCCTTTGTGCATCTGGTACCGATTGTTATGCTCGTTCGATACCGACTCTTATGTCTGTGTGTGTTTGGTACCGATTGTTATGCTCATCTGATATTGACTTGTATGATTATGTGTGTTCGGTGCCAAGTTATGTATCTATGTGCATCCAATACCTATTCTGAATTCCTAGGTTTTATAACCCTAAATTTCTCTACATATGCACACCTGGCATTTGGCCCTCTTGCATTTTTTTCCAAAGCCATCATTGAGTTGCTCTTCTAAAAAACCCATTTTTTGAAGATGTACGTGCCATGATACACTAATTCTCATGTACATATGCTTGTTGCACCACTATGTCCCACGTACATACACATGTTGCACCACTACAACTCACGTATACTTGCAAAAGTTGCAAGCAATTCATTGAGATTACGGGCTATTGGGTAGTGTCCCAACTAATCCACCGCCTATAGCCCATCACCCAACCGAATAACCATCCTTTTCCCATATAAAAGGTGGTTTTTGGGTCTTATTCCACATCTATACATAAGAAAAATGAAACTCTTCCTGTTTCACATCCCTTCCTTGCCCCAAGCATTTGCATCCCTTTTATGAGAATTTCCTCAGAATTCCCCAATTTACCTTCCTTCCTCCATCATAAACCCATTATACTTCCAAAGAAAAAGGTTGAGAGGAGAAGATTATCAAAGATGCACTTAGAGATTGGTGAAGAGGAGCTTGGACCAGGTTTTGTGGAGAAATAGCCAACTTTGGTTGTAAGTGATCATTGTATTATCAATAAAAAAAGTACTTTTCCTGTCCCAAAACATGATGTGTCAAATGTTTGCATTTGTTTTATGTTTTTATTCTAAAATCTAACCCTTATTTATGTATGAAATGTATTCTTGTAGATTTATTTTGTTTGTCTTTGAATGCAAGCCAGCCTTGGGAGGAGGTTTTCAGTCAGCAAGTCCTTCAAGTGCAAGAGGATCGTCATCGGACATGGAGTAAAGGTTATTTATCTGCCTACATTGTAAACCCTAATGTAGCCATAGGGGGGTTTTTCCTGCTAGCAGAAGATGAGACCATACTGGGGAAACCTCTAGGGTTTTAGGGGATATTTTTTGGGTGTTTGATTGGTTTTATACATTTTGAGTTTTTGTTGAGTCTGCTGAGTCTTTTAAGGGATTCTAGTCACTGGTTGGTGCAATACCAATACTCCCTACCCTATCAGTTTGTTTATGTATTTCATTTTTTGAGGAATTACAGAGGTGTACGTTCCCTCCTGTCGGTCAACATACGTACATATGTGCCCTTCTATATAGACAGCCTGCATATATACGCATGGTGCTTAAGAATCAATAGCGTACGTGTGTCAAGAAACTATTTTTAAGAAGAGGCAGTCAACCGTTTCCCTGATTGAAGTTTTATTTCTTAGGGTTTCTTGATTAAGTTTGGTGTCTCTATTTTTTATAGTCATATCTTGGGTTAGATGTCAATTTTCTTGTCTTTTTAAAGATTTCTTGTGTTTAATTCTAAAAGGGTTTTAGGCGAGTCTGTGAATTTGTTGATCATTCTGTTTGGTGTCTTTAGTGACACCCTATGATCTGCAGTGGGACAAAGGTTAGTTTCAGTTTTTAATTATATTTATTTTCCCCCTTTCATTTTCTTTAAAGAAAATAGAAAAAGTTGTATTTCAAGTTTTTCCTGTTTAATGCATTTCCAAAAAAGAAAAAGATTTTTCATTCCTTAGTTTGATAAAGTAGTTAGGGTAGTTATTTTACTTGAAAGCAAAAATAGTTAAATTTTTAAGTTCTTTACTGTTTTCTTAGAACTTAAGTAGCTCGTACTCGAGTGAAATTTCATTTTAGGTCTTCTTTTTAAAGATATTGAAAAATAGCTAGTTATGAAAAGTTGGTTTAAAGAGTTAGTTGCAAATATTTATTGTTAACTAGAAGTAATTTTTCTTTCATAATTTTCGTTTATTTCTCCTGTTTTCGTCTCTCATACACATCACTAGTTTTACTTCCATATCCTTTGAGTTAAAACAAGCCATTTAAAATTAACATTAAATTTAAAATTAATTAGACTTTTATGTTTGTAGGGTCAATCAACTAGTTTAGGGTTAGAGCCTTGAATTAGGTTGGAGAGGAAACTCTTGAAGGCTTATAAACAAACATTGGAGTCAGAGATAGGAACTGTAAAAGTCCAATGACATGAAAGTTATATAGGACCCCCCTCTAACATAGGGGCTAAACATGAGGTTGCGTAAGGAAAGGTAGCGGAGATAACCCCTCCAAATCCAGACCAATCATAGTGGGGAACACATATTGGGGATCTTTCACAGGATATTGTCATTTGCATTTTCCTACGGAGATTCATGCACCTCAAATCCATTCTAGATACTCAGTTGTCTTCCAGACCACTTGCTTTCGATACCCTCGGTAGGTTTCAGACTTGTTATCTCGCTCATTGCAATCCACCCGACTGTCGATTGTACCCGCCTGGTGACTATTCGTGAGCTAGGAACTTAGTTGTTTTTATTCTAGGGACTTACATAAGTGACTGCGGGGGTATACCATGGTACCTAGGGCATACATTGGGCCATGATTTGCAGAGTATACCCCGAGGGTGATTTTGTGTTAGAGTTTCACTTGCACCGGTAAGTTTCTCTAGTGTTGGCTGGCGTAATTGTTCTTCCAACTAGATAGTGGTTTGCTTGGTTTATCTTGTAGGAAATGTTCTAGTTTGTGATTGGTTTTAAACATTACTTAAAGCCTTACTGTGTCATTTGTCTTTTCACAAAGTGGAAGATCAAGAGATACACCGTGTTGACGATTAAAATCACAACACGGATTTCACCCGCAAAGTATTGCTAAATCCTATTAACTATAAGATAATAACATATATATACCAGTAGGTGGGACCCCCTTGGGGTTGAATGATCCGATCTGGGTCTTATTTGATGTTTTACTGCTGTTCGACACTACTTGTAGGATTGAAAATGAGTAATGATCAACGTTGGTCCTATTCATGACATAGGGATGAGGGATAATACATGTTTGTTGTCTTGCTTTAAGTTCGAATGCCATGATGGTTTATGATATATGTTGTTTTCATTTCTATTTGTTTCTGGATTATTTACTTCGACACCTGTAAAAGACACATGTTAGTAATGATAAATAAAGATCAATTGAAAGGAAATAAAGCAACATAAACAAAAAATTGCAAAAGGAGGGATAGAAGGAGAAGTATACTAAGGTTTTCTCTTTGAGTTTATGTTGAGATAGTTTAGTTTTCATTCATTCCTTAATTTATCACAAGACTAATTCTATTTTATGATAGCAAGGTATTATTGTAGAAAGCAATATTTAGGGCTGAATTACATCATTCAGACACTTGTTTTTCAGAGGTGTTGATATATATTTGATAGTCTGTGTAGACTTGTCTGTTTGTGAATTAGTTTTCATGATTGACAAAGGCTATTGTGCAGATTCAAGTGGGAAGCAATTTGTGGCAAGATGATCTAGCTTTTAGAGTTCAATTTTGATTTTCTGTCAGAGGTCCTTTTGTATGTTCCATTGGGGATGTCTAAGTTTGACTTTGGTCCAAAATTTTTGTATGCGATTTTGCAAAGAAAATGACTCTTTGGTAAATTGGAATAGATTAAAGGATTTATTTATGTCTCATTTGTCTTGATTATCATCTTGGTGTCTTAATTTTGTCTTTACACCTATTTTCAGCAACTATTATATTTAGAAAATCATATTAAAATGAATTTTCCATCAATATTTTAATTGTGAAAAGACTAGCCTAAGCACTTGCAATTGATACTTGTGAGTTAGGATTTTATTTTTGATGGATATAAACCTAGGGTGACATTCCCATCTATTTTTCTTTAGCTAAACAAAATCTGAAAATGCTTGAGTAAGATCATTTCATATCTTCTCATCAACATTTATTTGGCGACCATACTGGTGAGATATTTGATATCTCTCTAGTTAATGTTTATACTCGATTTTCATCGATACATATATTTTTATGATATTGATTCTTTCACTGTTTTATTTCTTAATGACTGTGCATGTTGCAAGGCATCCCAATATTAAGCCCATTCTTCAAGACCAAACCAACATTTCTTTGAATCTGTTTAACACCATTTTAGACACTTCCAATACCCATTCTAAGCTTAATCATTCTTGGGCAGCAATTGAACAAGATATTAGTGCACAAGAACATTGGGAAACTAGACGTAGACAACCTAGAAATCAACAACGACCGTCTTATTTCTTCAATTTTATCCTTTCTTTCATGTCCTTCAACTCTTGTGCTTCTAGAAGAAGAAGAGGCTTATCACTGGAAATCAATCCTATTGCTGAAATAGGAAGAAGGAATGTTGTGTTATCTGCCAAAAATGTACTCTAAGGAGAACTTTATCTGATTTATCCAGTTCGTCTTTATTTCCATCTTCTATCATCCACAAGATGGAATCTAGTGGTAGCTCTGGTGGTATGGGAGGTGCTTCCTCCTCTCAGGATTCATATTTTTCATTGATTGGTAGCTTATATAGCCACCATATCCCTGTTCAATCTACCACAAATCCTACCAAAGTCATTAAAAAGTATGGGTTTTTTTAGTTTGAAGAAGACGCCACAACCATGCCATGGCATGTTTCCTCTCCTCTTAACTTAGCACCTACTACTCGTACACTCTCTAAGTTCACGAAGAATATTCCTAAGTTTTTGAGAAATAACATTGTTGCTACAAATGAACACATGGTGGAATTTTCTAATACTTGTCATAACATAGGAGCCAATAATAATGATACTTGCATTTGATTATTCATCAATTCCTTGGAAGGAAAGTTTGCGACCGATTTCTTTGACCTTCCTCCTAAGGTTTTGTCTACTTGGTAGGAGTTAATCTATTGGTTCAGATCCACTTATGGGAAATCTAAAACCCCAGCCAAGAAGTTAAGGGAATACAATAACATCACCTATAAGGATGGTGAGGCCATCAAGTCTTTCAACTTGTGCTTCACCAAGTTATACAATCAAATTCATGAACTCATCCGCCCTCAGAACCAAGCCACTTTCATGCATTACTACAATGTATTACCTTCCCCCTACCATCATAGGCTTGAGGAAAAGTCCATTGATAATATCAGTTTCACTCTACATACTTGTTCAAAGTATGAAGAGAAACTTGAAAGAATAGGTATTCCCTAGGGAGAATCAGTTAGAAAAATAGACATGTCCACCCTCTTACAGCTAGTCTAAGATATGAAAAATCATATGATATTGTTTGAGCGAAGGGGTACTTCCTCACCTCTCACCCTTGGAGCTTCATCCTCTTCCGCGCCCCCCCTTAGAAATCCAATTGAGAACAATTTTCAGCCTAAGGCCATCTTTCCTTGAAGTTAGTGTAACTTATGCGAGGAACATCACGAGGAAACAAAATGTGAGGTAAGGAAGAATTCCATAGATAAGATCTTCAGTAAAAGACCATAAGCTACTATTGTTGTCTTAGATTTTGTAGAGCTAGAAAATGTCATGGTCATCAATACTAGGAACAAAGATTATGCTCCCAAGGGAAAATTTGACCCTCCCCTCAATTCATCTAGCCCAAGCTCATCCTCACCCACTGCTAGTGTTCAAGTTCCTAAAGTTCCTGATAGTCAAGGAACAACTTCTCCTCTCCCCTCTTCCAAATACAATATCTTGAACCGGTTTTCCAACATCAAAGTAGATCCAACCCTTTTGGACATGGTTGTTTTCCCTGAACAATAGATGCATCTGGAACAATTCATGGAAGAAAAAGATTCCATTGTAGCCAATCTTTCTAAAGAGGTGAACGAAGAGGATTCATGTATAAATAAATTAGGTGTACATAACTTTAGATACCCTGTAAAAAATCCCCCTTTTTATATCTCTGTAAATATTATG
>ML810254.1:112547-126045 GCA_009831015.1 Picea engelmannii
TGGGATCTATATCAATATGAACAATTTTGGCATGGATTGCAAATGACTCCAATTTACCAGTCACTCTAGCATCAAATCGAACACCAAACGAAAGAAACAGATCATGTTTATCCATTGCATAATTGGCATAAATAGTCTCATGCATGCCCAACATCCATTATCAAGTAATTGTGCTTTGTTATAGACCTAGTCACCGCCAGAATTGGAGTTTCTTGAAAGGCATATGTGCCTATCATTCTCTAGGGCATCTGACCAGTAATAGAGACCAAAGGAATGATGTCAAACAATGAATCCGGAAGACCACTTACCAAGTTGGTGGAACCATGACCAGAAGTTGCAATGCAAACAACGAACTTTCTTGTCGATCTGGCATACCCCTCTGCTACAAATACTTCTCCTTGTTCATGGTGACAAAGGAAATTCTTTTATGGTCTTGAATCGATTAAGTTCCTGGTGAATTTCCATAGATGCACCTCCAGAATGGCAGCTACCCTCCTTCACCATCATCGAACTTACCAATAAGATGGAACCTGTAACCAGTGAACACATAGAATGCAATGGTTGCCAATTATCTACATAAAACACTAGTGCAGTCATACTGGTAAGTAGTTATGGTGATCAGAGCATAAACTACAACACATATAAAGTAAATATAGTAGGCCACCACAATATAATACTACCTGAACAAAGTCAACTTCACAAATTCACCATTACATTGTCATCAGTATGCGCAACCCAAACAATAAGGAAGTTATTACATTAACTGACAGAAACATCTACTTCCAACCGAGCCAGCCTTGGCATACGGCCCAATCTTCATCAATCGTGACAGTGATCATGTAGAGACATGGAGACATGGCCATCGTTGATTTGGAAGTGAAATCATTGTGTGTGGGTGTAAAAGTCCTGAGAATATGACATGTATTCATCTCTTCATTTCTGATCATTATACCAACCGGTTGGAAAAGCAATGAGAGAGGATTGAAATAAATTCAGAATGCTTCTGATCTTCTCGTCTGTATTATTGGTGGAAGAGGAAAAATTCCCCATTTGGTTTTTGAAATGTTCCAACGCATCCGGAAACACAACATAACCATGTATTCGAAGAATTCAAAACCCCAAGGCAGTTGTGTTGAGATCAGTCTAATTCCTTTTTCTCTCCAATAACTATAAACATAATGAAGGACAACTTTTATCTCAGTTTGGAAATGTCTGTCGATCCCCAAACGTTCAACATTATTGACCATCCAAAGGTGTTGAATGAGATCATCGATAGGACTCATTAATTCTCCATCTGCCATCGAATGTGAATTGAATATCTCCTTTACTTCCTCAACAGGTTTCTCATCACATTCATCGTATGAAGATGCCCCATATGGTGATGAGAGAGATTGTATGAAATTATCGTCCCACGGGTTGGAATGATGACCTCCTATTCATCTTTTTACACCATCATTAAATACGATAGTGCTCAAACTCATGCTCTTGGAATCAATAAGAAATTATACCAATCCGGTGATGATCATAAGAATTGATAATATCAATAGCGCAAAGAAATCCAGAGAAGTTGTGAAGAGAAGTGGATGCATCCAATCTCTATTTATTAATGGCATCGACTTTGGAACATAATTTAATCATTTAATGGTGAAATGACCAATCGCTTCACGATCTGGATTTACTGTGCATGCATAATCTATGACACAGTTTGATATGATTCCTCTGAGTCCAGATGTTGAAAGTGAGTTCCTGATCTTCCCATCTCTCCCAGATGCCACATCATGTAAAACAACAAACAACCAATTAATTTCAAATCTGAAAGTAGATACGATCATTTTGAAGCATAATTGGAGGGATACGTACTGGTTGTTTACTAATACAGGATGGTGTGTTGGATCAAACAAATAAAACCGTGTTGCCAATAATAGGCAAGCCAACTAATCATCATTTTTTAAGTGATTGGTTTTGATTTGATTTGAAAGAATTTTTTCATATGAGGTGGACGATTGACAACTAAACTATGCCGATATAGGCAATTGAAACTATCATGAAGAATCATTCGAGCGAGTGCTTTAACCTATTCGTAGGAATAGTTACATTTTAACTTGATTTTCTTGTTTCATTACAAAAGATTAATCTGCTGGTCGAAGTTGGATTGTGAACAAAAAACAAAGGGTTTGTAATTCAATTAATCATAGTTTCAGTTTTGTTTTGTTTTTTATTATTTCCTAATGCCACTATTGTTTTATTGTTTTCAGATTGAAAATTTATTCAATCATTGTTACAACAAAAACGTCATTGTTTCAACAAGTAAAATTTTGTTGTAATAGCATGTAAAATGTTGTTGTACCAACATGTAAAATGTTGCTATACCAGCATGCTGTAACAACATGTAATTTTTTTTTTGTATGAGCATGCTATATGAGCATGTAAAAATTTTGTTGTATCAGCATGCTGTAACATGATGTAAAATTGGTTTTGTTTTTATTCGCCTAAAAATTTCTTATTGTGTTTATTTGCAGGGAAAAAGATGGACGCAAAAAAATTCATTCCTAAAATCAAAATCATCCCTCTTTTCTAATCCTCGTGATCGCACAAAGCATGGAGGAGAGCATACTTATTCTAGGTAAAAGAAAAATATGATAATGAAAACAAAAACTGAAAATGAAATCCTACCTACTCTATGCTAATTAAATCTTAAAAAGCAATTACGTGTAGTAAAATAACCAATGGAGCCAAGCACGCAACAGTAACAAGAATATGTTATCTTTCAATTTCGCAACTAAGGGTCAAAAATATGTATAAGCATGCGAAATTTGTTGTTGAAACTCTAAATTAACAAAAGAAAAATTAGAAGAATCTAACCTGGTAGTCGCTTGAAACCATCGTTCGATATATCTTTTATAGGCATGATTTCCCTCAATCAGATTATGCTGCAGCTCCTCATTTTCCTCCTCAAGTTCCTCAAATGTTGATTCCTCGTTCATTTCTGGAGGATTATTTAAGCTCTGGGCTGCTATCAAGATCTCCTCTTCCTGAGAAGAAGAAATCCCAACTTTCTCAAGGATCTGAGCGAGTTGTTCCAATATGACACTCATAGTTAAATCATATTTCAAAAGGGGTTCTTACAACACCCAAAAATAATAAAAAAAACTGAAAATCACACTTGTTGAAACACATGGAAACCTCTTCACAGTTTCAAAAATTGAAATTGCTAGAATTGAAATTGTAGAAATTGAAACACTCCCTACATGACCTTACCCATATTTCACCTCAGAGTTAGGAGCATGACTAATCACACTTGCATGAAAATTCAAACTAAACTTTAATCCATCGTGCTTCCCCGACAACGATGCCAAAATGTTAGGTGGAAATATTGTCGTTTAATTCTGTTGTAGTACTTTCCCAACTATTTAATTTGTCAATCTGAGGTTCATAGTCTTACAAAGAACACACACTATATATGCAGGACTGAAGTAGATGTAATCTAATATAAATTTATGAAATGAAATTAATCTAGGAAAGCATTGAAAGACTAACTAGGAAGGCAAGAAATTAATCTAGGAAAGCAATACAACATGTGAAGAATTGAATGACAAAAGACATATGTGAGCTCACACAATAAATCAATATCAAATTATATTAGAAGAATCAAATGACAAAGCATGAAATAGTAACAATGAAAGAATCAAAGCTAAGAATCCCCTTCTCCTAATTACAAGAATAAATTATGAATTACATGACTCCTTCATGAAGAGAGAACATTCTCTTATATACATGAGTGTCATAATGACAGATCCATTATTCTCTCAACCACTCTCAACTACTTTCCCGTTATTACGAGATATGATCCCTTCAAATCCTCCATACATCTCTCAGATATCTTAGATAAGATATGCCAACCAAATCTTCTATGATCTTCTCTCTTTCAAATCTTTAAGTTTGAAGATGTAATTCGAATTTGAGGATAGGTGGTGAATTTTGACTTAGTTGAAATATTCAAATATGCCTGCACACATCATAAAACTCATCCAACCTTGCGATATAATGAAAATATGTTAATTTTTAATATTTAATCACAAATTCACTTACAATACTAAAATGAATAAAGTGGAAAATAATAATGTGAAACCCAAATGTATTTATGAAAATGTTATGATGGAAGGTTAATGGGATGATGAAATGTAAGGAATAGTGAAGGAAAAGGTGGATGAAAATACGATATTTATGAGGCCCAACATCGATGATGTTGAAGAGCCCGAGAGGAAATGTGCACAGGTTGACTATTTTCCCTCTCCTCTAGAGGCTAGTCAAGAAGTAAATATCCTAGGTCGTTGGAGCCAACGAATGCCCCTCAATCAAGAATGACCCTGCGTCTGGGTGCCAGTAATCCACCAAGGAATTTAGTAGCCTGGGTTGTGCCCTCATAAGTAGACACTGGTAGAACTTCCATAGCTCACATTGTTTTAATGCGACAATGGAAACATGGTCCTCATCGACCAAGATATCAATCTCCTCATGTTCCCTCTCCCTCTAGTGGACATACATCATGTTACATGACAAGTTCAAGGGGAAGTTAGCTCTTGCATATTTTATTTTTCCATGATCTTGAGGTTGTACGTGGGTTGTTTTGGACACATTCGTGTACATCCATGGGCATATTGTTTTCTGCCCGTGAATTTACATGGGTTGTCCTTGGACAACCCGCGTACACGTACGACCGCCCTTTTTTAAGAGAGTGCGCCCCCCAAAAAACTAAAAACAATGCATAATTGAAGAATGGAAATGAAAGAGGGATGAGTTTATACTTACTTGGTCCAAGCGAAAGTTCATTTAATCCTTTGAAGTTTTCAGAATCAACTCTTTTAGCAAAGGGTTACTTTTTATCTTTTGGTTAATTTTCAAATTGTAATGGTGAAAATGAGTTGTCAACTTCTATTTATAGACTTTTTTGGCCCTTTTTGCCAGTTTTTTGAGCCCTTTTGTCGTTTTTTCTAGCTTGAAAATCATTTAATGTGGTTCTTGAGTTTCTTGTTGGATATTACAATGCACTTTGCTTTTGGTTCGGTAACATTTTTTGGGGATATGGGTTACTTTTAAAGTGCCTTTGGTAAAAGCCATTTTTTCAACTTTTTGCATATAAGTTAGGATTCCACTTCCACTTTTTGCACCTCATTGTCTTTTTCTCTTTTCCATAGGATCTATCCCACTGAAGTGTGACACATACCATATTTGTTGTTTTAGAAGTGTCATGATTAGGTGGTAGAGCCTGCCTCTACATGTATGCCCTAGATAGTTCCTTGTTTCATTTTAGCGTCCATGCTATCTCTAATGACTTTAGGTTCGGGAGTCCTTGTTATTCCTATCATGATTATGTGATTGAGCCTCATTCATATGATGCATCATCACTCTTGGCCTCACCCTAGGGAATCCCAAAAATGAGCATACTTTGTTGTATTTCAAGCTCACTTTGAGATTCGAAAGAAACATCCAACGAGACTACATTTATGATTTTCAATCTTGTCGGGATTAACGAAGAAAAGTAAACTCTTGGATTCTTCCTTAATCCCTTTTTAGACTCTCTAAACATGAAAAGATTTCCGAGCGATCTAGTTGTCCTTCACGCTCACCAAACTAAAACTTGAAGGCATGTCTGTCTGACGGTAGTTTACCCCTTTTCGGTTCGGATGGTCAATTTTATGAACAAAGGTATACTCTAGGAGCTTCGGTTCTCTAGAAGAGTATTATCATGTATAATTTTAATCCTTTTTTGGGCTCGAGGGACTAAATTTACGAAAAAGGAACATTTTCCTTGGTTTTGGTTTATCACCTTTTTTGGACCTTGGAGATTACTTACGAAAAATGAACCCCTATGGAGTCCATAGTTAAGCTCTTTTCGGTCTCCCTAAAATTGAAAAGATCAATGAGTTACTTGGTTCCTTCATACTTGTTAAATTGGTCTAGAAGAACATCTACTGGCATGTGTTTACCCCTTTTTCCAGCCTGTGGATTATGAAGGAAAAAGGTACACCTCAAGAGATTTGTCTCACTGGGAGATTTCTCCTCAGTAAATTTAATACGTTTTTGGGCTAAGGAGACTAAATCTAGAAAAAGGTTGTGAGTCCATAGTTAAGATCTTTTCAGACTCCTTAAAATTGAAAATATTTTCGAATGATCTTGTCTTTGTCACACTCGTTAAAATGGTTTTGAATAGACGTCTTTTCGATGCTAGATTTCCCCTCTTTCAAACTGACTAGACCATTTTCGAAAAAGGTACCTTAGTGGAGTGTTCTTTTACATTTTTTCAGACTCTCTAACYGTGAAAAACAAATAATMTTACCTTCTCTGGGCTCATTAAAAATTACATTGAAGGGGGTTTCATTGTGTCTTGTTAATCGCATTTGCATCTCTTCATCTTTGGCCTAATGTAGGCTCCAAGTTTCTCTCAACTAAACCTTTGAATCATTCCTTATATGAAAKCCTTGTAACACTTTTCCTCTGCGACTTGACACCTTGRCCCGTGGAGGAATTTTCCTTGAGTGTCCTTTTCCTGCACATGTCCCTTGCTCTGAGMATTAGCCTATTCCTTGTGCTTGGAACTAATATTCTTGGGACACTCATTMCTCCTTTGTAACGTATCATTATTTTATTATTTTTCAAGCTCTTTAAAAAAWWTWAAAAGACAAAAAAATAAAAAAACCCAAAATGAGGGGACGRGAAATATATATTCTTTTTTGGCAACACAATGAGTCGCCATTGGAAAAAGCACATACTTTTGTTTGTTTGTCAAGATTTTGGATCTAATATGACCTTAGGAAGATATTCTCACTACATAGAGTTGTGTCCTCCTCTGCTTGGTTACTCTTCAAAAAACATGGAGAGTTTGTGTTGCCTCCTGCATCGTGAACTTATGTCAATGTCATGCTGCCTGAGTCTGATCATCTTTCATGCTATTTTCCAAGGGAAGTTTCACTCAGCTTGAGTTGGCCTTTCTACAATTTTTCTCTTGACCTCATGCCCGACCATCCCAAAAGTACAATCGAGTCCTTGTTCGAGATCAATGATGTTCTCTTCCTGATCGTTGAGATCCTCTTGTATTTTCTCGAGGAGTCGTCGAAGACCTCTGGGTAGTGAATTCATAAACTCATATTTCACTCCTACCTGAGTTGCAAATATCTTGAAGTTGTTTCTCGATCTCTGAAGACCTCATTTCCAACCATCGGGCATTATTGGCTTCTTGAAGATGGATACTATACTTGTATATCTTTGATTTTGAGATGTAGATCCGATGTATATTTCTTGCGGCGACACTTTATATAGTTATATGACATGGATGTGCAGTGTATTTGATTGTAAGCCATGATTCATTTCATCTCGAGCATGGGTATGGCCGCCTCAAAGAGACAATAATTATTTTTGTAGATGGCACCTCCCAAACTCTGATCCCAAAGCTCACTCGTTTCGTACTTTGGTGAAGATTTTGAAATGTATTTCATCCATTAGATTCTCTTCTGACCTCACACATTAGGGGGAATCTGTTATAACCCTAAACTTATTTACATATGTGATCAAAATCTGGACCAGGGGTCAAATTTTAGCTCAACAATCAACGTTCTCGAAATTGCCTCAAAACAAACGTGAGCGTAGGCCTCGTCATCACGAACCCAACGCAATTCATTTCGTCTCAAATAGACATCGACAGTGAGAGATATTGTGATCTGTCCAAAACGTCAAACATGTAAAAAAATGGATGTTGACTGTGCAGTCCGTACAGTCCGTACGGATGCTGACGTGGCTTAACCGTACATGTTGGCATGGCGACCATACGATGACATGGCAAAGGTTATGTGGCAGTTTGATTGGCTGGCAGTTGGTCAAATCAGTTGATGACATGTGGCAATTTCTTGGCAAATGGCGTGGTGCCATGTGGCCCAATCATGGGATGCCACGTGGCACCCCTTTATTGGCTTGGTTTGTTATGTAAAATTTTATTGGAGGCCGTGGGGTTCGACCCCTGGACCTCCCTGACCGGATAAGCCTTAACAAAGTCCGCCCGACCACTACACCATCCATTGGTTCTTATTAACTATATGATTTCAAAATTATATGAGTTCGTTTTATATGTATGTCGGCGGAGGGTCGGGCCGAGGCTTAGCCCCGGCCCGTGGTCGTTTGCATTGTCATATGACCATTGCATATATATATATATATATATGCGTGCAAGTGTATGTGTTGGCATGTGGTTTATGTTGTATGTTGAGCCACGGTCACATTGTTATTTCATATGACCTTTGTTACACGGAACGCACGCGGGGTTTTTAAAAAAATTGTAACCCATGGTTTTGTTATATCACATTTAACCCTGTTATAATATTTGTGCATGGGAGTGTATTTCAAATGGAGCCCCGGTTCTATGGGTAATCCACATGACCAGTGGTTATACCACATGCACGCGTATTTTCTACATTGCGGTTCCAACGGTTGGCACGGTTTTTGAATGCGCCCGGTACTTGGCGCTTGGCCATTGGCTCGTTGAAAGGTTAGCCCTTTTTGCACTAGTCCGAGGTCGTATGGACCTCTATGTTCCCAGGTGCTAGGAAGTTAGGGGCTGGAGGCACCTTAACCATCCTATGGTTTGCATCATTGGCGCAATTGCGCCCAGTTCTATGTTTTCACGCTATATATTGCGTGTGAGCCATGCTCATTCAACAAGGGTGCGTTTTGTAGAACCAGTGACAACAAGCTTGAAGGAGGAAAATGGAGGAGGCCTAACTTCTTCATCTTTTGGCCGATTGAGGTGCCGTAAAAGCCCAGCTAGGGGTTTTTGGACGTCTTGGATCCATTGACACTGTTATCAAGGCCATTTGAATACTTCTTCTGTAGGTTTTTCACCATTGAATTTTCAGCAAGCTCTAGGAAGCTTGAAGCCCTCATTGATCGAGGACATGGTTTGGTGAGCCTATGTTTTTTTTCTGTGATTGAATAATCATTTTTGGCTAATTGTTATGCTCTGAACAGATTGGGATAGGTTTCAGAGGATTTTGAGGACTTTTACAGGTGTTTTTGCCAAAGAGAAGCTCAGGGAAGCTTATGGCCACATGTAGAAGAGGTCATGACCGGATGAGCCATGATCCGTTTTCAGAGTTCTATTAGTCATTTTTGGGGTTTTTATGTGTTTTGATATCAATGGTACAATATTTTTTTCCATTGGAGTTGAGTAGCATCTTGTAAAATAACTTTTTACAAATTAATCCCAGAGAGCCAAGTCCATTGATGGAGGCTCAAGGAGATGTAGCACGGAGGGGGGTGAACTCCTTTATCATGTTTCTCTTGTTGTGAGTTTGATGGTTTAGTTGTTGCAAGTTGTGTTGCTGTGTATTTATTTCAAGTACATATTTAACCATCTAAAAGAACATTTCCTCACACATAGACATTCAAAAGAAGATTCATAAACTTAACACATAATCTATCTTGCATATCTATACACATGAAACAAGGTCTTGTAAAGTTTATTTTATTGGAGTAGAGGGTGCTTGCATAGAATAACAAGTCAGCCTTCTATTTTCAGATCAATATGCATACCTAGCATTTGGCCCTCTTACTTGTATGTTTTTCCAAAGCCATCACTTAGTTGCTCTTCTAAAAAACCCATTTTTTGAAGATGTATGCACCCTGATCCACTACTTCCCATGTACATATGATTGTTGCACCACTACAGACCATGTACATATGCATGATTCACCAATAAAACCCATGTATACTTGAAAAAGTTGCGAAAATTAAAAGGTTGCAAGCAATTCCTTGACATTACGAGCTATTGGGTAGTTTCCCAACTAATCCACCACATATAGTCTGTCACCTAATCGAATAACCATCCTTTTCCTATATAAAAGGAGGTGTTGGGGTCTCATTCCACATCTAGACATAATAACAGTGAAACTTTGTGTGTTTCACATCCCCTCCTTGCCCCAAGCATTTGCAACCCTTTTGTGAGAATTGCCTCAGAATTCCCCAATTTGCCTTCCTTCCTCCATCATAAACCCATTATACTTCCCAAGAAGAAGGTTGAGAGGAGAAGATTATCGGAGGTGCACTTGGAGTTTGGTGAAGAGGATCCAGGACTAGGTTCATGGAGAAGTAGATGACTTTGGTTGTAAGTGAATATTGTATTATCAATAAAAGAAATATTTTTCCTGTCCTGAAACATGATGTGTCGAATGTTTGCATTTGTTTTATGTTTTTATTCTAATACCCGACCCTTATTTATGTATTAAATGTATTCTTGTAGCTTTTTGTTTATCTGTCTTTGAATGCAGACCAGCCTTGGGAGGAGGTTTGCAGTCAAAAAATCCTTCAAGCACAAGAGGATTGTCTTTGGACGTAGAGTAAAGGTACAATTACCTGATCCTTCTCATTTTTCTTTTCTTGCATAATTCTGGCGTATGTTCAGGTAGTTAGAGAATTAGGAGACTTTTAAATGGTTATTGATATGCCTACATTGTAAACCCTGATGTATCCATAGGGGGGGGTTTCCTGCTAGCACCAGGCTTGGCTATTGGAACAATAATTTTCTCGACGAATTCAAGTCATTTTGTTGGCTCATACATTCTCTATTCATTATAGGTCACGATATATTTCATCACTCATGAACTTCGTGCCATGAGGATGAAGTCATTTCCTTAAAATTTGATGTATCATCTAACTGTAACAATTATACAAAGATTTGATGTTATCTTTGGAATTGGATTGTAATGGTTGCTTCTCTTTAAAAGAGAGATCCTTTTATAAGATAGGATAGATAGAGAAAATGAAATAAAGCACAATTATGCTGTAAGTGTGGTTCTAGAATGATTGTGGATTGTACCTCCATTTTTATGAAGCAATGATATAATTTTTGTTTATAGATTATATGTTTGTGTTTACATCTTCTCTACTGTAAGTTTTCTTAAGAGATACCTTGTCGGTATGACAAGGGACCACCTATCCAACTAAGGTAAGTATCGTTGTAATTAATTGTGAATATGATTCTGATTTTCTATATGTGTATGTGTGAACATAATACTTTTATTTTTTGATTATAACATTTAGCCCCTTATCTGTTATGTTTCAATGATGCATTTTGAAACAGGTCCCATGGATGTATGGTAAATTTGAATAAGAGAGAGGGTTGTGTGTGAGATCTTTGAGTAGTGATTTGACATTTTTGTGTGAGTATGTGAGAATAAGTGTTCATTTTAAAGCACTTTAAATGTTTTGTCTAGACAAACTCTATAGTGTTGTTTTCATTATGAAAATCTAAGGTTGGGTTGGATATCCATTTTTCACCATACACGAGTGTGTAATGGAGAATTATAGAATACTCAACTTTCTTTCCCAGAATTGATTAGACTACACTTTGCATACCTAGGTACTATTAAGACCTCCATCTCTCACCATACATGGACTTATAATGGAGTGTTTTTACCCTGTCTGCTAGTTATTTTAAGCTCAGTTAAGCTTACATAATGTTAATGGTTGTTTGTGTGGTTGTCGCAGGAGATATAATCATAGATCATCTCTATCTTTCATGAGCCATAAATGAGCAGATCCATCCCCTGAGTAAGAATTATGAGTTATACATTTTTTGATCAGTTTTTCTTTCAAAATTTTGAATTGTATGTGAGGAGTGTTATTTGAAAGGTGTGAAACAGAGTATTTAGTTTCAAAAGTGGTTTATTACATAGACTATACTAAAAAAACATAGACAATTATCTTTTATTGGTACATACAATACATCAACTCTATTGATTACGAAACCGGATTGACATATTAAATGATTACAATTTATTGAACATATAATCGCACCAACATTTTGGCTTCATTGTCGGGTGTAAGGTAGCTAGAGAGGTAGTGGGGGGGACCAGAGGGCCCATAGTGATAATAGTGGAGGTCATTCAATGTAAGGTGGACTAGGTCCACTATATTATTAAATAAGGCCCACTATGGTAGTTAGATATAATAAATGGGTAATTAGATATAATAAATGTAAGAGGACTTCTTAGAAGGTTCTACTTCTAGAAGATTCCTCCTCTAGAATGTTCTTAGGTGATGGTAGCACTATATAAAGGGGTTCAANCAATGTAATGAGACATGAAGAGAAATATTGTATTTGGAGCAGTAACTCAATAGGAGGATGCCCCCTTGAAGAGGCAATTTAACAGGAGAGGATCCCTTCCATAATAGGATCCATTGTATGGTGTTGCCCTACCTCAAGGGTTTTGATATAATAAAGTTGTGTTTTTATATATTGTTATTCTATATCTATTGTGGTTCTTTTTTATTCAATATTGGGTTCTTAACAAGTGGTATCAAAGCACTTTCCTTGGGCAGATATTGTGGACAAATATTTATTTTTTTTGAAGTTTTTTTTTTTTTTCGGAGCAGAAAAAAGAGGGTTGCGACATTATCGAAGATTTTTATATATTTATGTACAAAATTTTCCAAAAAGGGTTATATATATGAGTTCCTCTCAGAAAAACACCCAATTTGAAAAAACAAATTGTCCGAAACGGAGTCCGGGACGTCAAGATATTGAAGTTTTAAAATCTGCAATTTTTTTGGATTTTTTCTGCGGACGACGACGAGAATTTTTTTATTTTTGTAGCATCTAGAGGCCGAATTTTCCAAAATAAATTACATATCTAAGTTCCTCTCACAATTTCACCCAATTTCAAAAAACATATCAGCCAAAACGGAGTCCGGGAAGTGAAGTTATGAGCATTTTAACTTCAACAGTTTTTTAGGGTTTTTCCAGAAAAAACCGCGATTTTCTACCGTAACTTATTGGGTGAGTTCACAAGATGCTCAGATGGCTATTTATTCTCAAAATCTGAAAGAAATTATTGAATAATTCAAAGCCCAATTGTTTCACACATTTGATGACAGATTGGATTCATTTTTACATGGTCTCACAGACAGCCTCACAGACGGCCTCAATGATAGTTTTCGTAGTATTCAAGATTCATTGAATAACATGTAGGAGAAATTTCTTATGGCAGACCTCAGGGATGAATATAATCAAGAAATATATGCTTGGTATGATTTTGAGGCATATTGTGATGATTGGTATATGGATAGTTTTCATTTCTGGGATGACAACCACTTTCATATTTTATTTAATGACTCTACTCCACCTTCTGTAGAGAACATCAATGTCCCACATCAGGAGCTAGTTACCAACATTCAGTCTACATATTCTACAGTGGTATTATTCATTCCAGATTATGCTACGACCCTTTTCCACTATGTGGATGGATCTTCTTATTTGGATCCACATGATAGGTGTCAGTGTTTGGAGCATCATTTGGGGTTGGTTATTGGGTTCCAAAATCTTCCACGGGGAGTTCACATGAGCACTTGGACATGGGACTTGGGCTTACAATGGTGGTTGGACTACTCTAGCATGGTGGATTTCCTTTCTACATGGGACCTTGGTTCTTCAATCTTCTTCAGCATTATGGTC
>ML810254.1:126614-140198 GCA_009831015.1 Picea engelmannii
GTTCTACTTCTAGAAGATTCCTCCTCTAGAATGTTCTTAGGTGATGGTAGCACTATATAAAGGGGTTCAAGCAATGTAATGAGACATGAAGAGAAATATTGTATTTGGAGCAGTAGCTCAATAGGAGGATGCCCCCTTGAAGAAGCAAGTGAACAGGAGAGGATCTCTTCCATAATAGGATCCATTGTATGGTGTTGCTCTACCTCAAGGGTTTTGATATAATAAAGTTTTGTTTTTCTATATTGTTTTTCTATATCTATTGTGGTGCTTTTGTATTCAGTATTGGGTTCTTAACATCGGGAAGTTGTAAGTGGTAATAGGTAGTGTTTTTTATTCTATTTATTTTAGGGTTTTGGAGTGGTTTGAAAGGAAACCTAAGGTTGGGGAGAAGATAGTAATACTTGGGGGAAGAGCCCATGCATCGACTTTAGTTGGGTTGCTCCAAATTCATGAAAAATCCTCAGAGGGGATATTTAAAAGGAAGTAATTTAAAATACAACTAAAGGTACCAAATATGAAGCTATTTTTCAATTGAAAACATAGTACAACAAGCAAGAAGGGAAGAAATGGTGACCCAATCAGAAGGAAGAGCTGGAAAAAAGACAGAGGTAGTGGTAGAAGAGGTTGAATCTTCCATTGGGGAAACACACAAAGTATTGGAACAGTTGGATATACCAACCAACCCAGTGGTTGAACCATCACTTAGTGGGGAGAAATCACCAAAAACCTAAAGCGTTCTATTTGGAAATATGTCAGATGAAGAAGGAAATGAGAACAAAGAAACAAAGACATTTGGATTCCTAATATTGGACATTATGAAAGATGTTTCTATGAAGAATATTACACTATCATCACCACCTCACTTCCATGGTATGTCAACAAAAGATCCTGATTCATTTTTGTTTGAATTTGATATACTATGTAGGAGTTATAATTACAGTGATAGTGCACAAAAACTAAAACTCTTTCCATCCACACTTAAAGACTCAACATTAAGGTGGTTTGTGAGCTTAGGACAACACACTATATTATCTTGGGATGGTATGAAGGATAACTTCCTCTATAAACATCAGGACTACTGTAGACCTAGGGATGCTAAGAATGATATATTTAAACAATATGAGGAGGAAATTTTGGAATATTACCTAGTGTTGGAGGTAGGCCAAGGCAGAAACGTAAGGCGATTTTGGGAAAGAAAGCATGCACGAGGAAAGAGACAGCTAGAAGGAAGAAAAACATGTGTGCATGTGAGGGAAGACCTAACGACAGTAGGGTTAGGGTTTTGGTAAGGTATTGTAAATGGATGAAGAGCCATAAATGTATAAATAGAGATACTTAGGGATCATAAGGGGTTGGTTGTGTTTTAGAGATATACTTAGGTATCGAAAGGATTATCATCATGACTATTTTAGCTAGGCATGAGTTGATGGTATATGTAATGTTTTGTTGTATAATCCATTTTTGTATAAGTTGTTGAGCTAAAGAGGATGAAGGAGGGTAGATCTTGAGGGTTGGATCATAGGCTGAGGAGCCTGGTGTGATCAAGTCCGCCTCATATAGATATTACCCTACTAATGGAAGTTGTAAGCACACAGTGTTGTAGATGCAGAAATACTATAATAAAAGAGTTGAGAGCCAAATCTTTGTGGACGTAGCCAAATGTGATGAATGCTTCCATATATTTATTTTCTGAAGCAATTATTATTATGTTGAATGAATGAGTTGTTATATTCCCTACTTATTTGCAAATGACAGTATATCGCATTTACAGTTATAATAACAGTTCAATATATAGATCTCTTATCTCACACTCAATCCTAGGCTATAAACACATGAGTCTTACAACCACCCATTAAAGCTATCTCGGGTGAGACTGCACAACACATCTCGTGTGTTGTGTTTCCTTCTGGTTTACCAGGAGGGATGATAGTTTTAGAGGCTTTGTTGGAAACCTGACACATCAACCTTGGGTCAATAAACTCAGACAATATAGAAGAGTAGTAACCAACAAATGGTTTTGTTGTCGTTGGTAGGAACAAGAGAGGGTTGAGTAGATGAGATAATATGAAGATCTGTCAGAGGCAGATCAAGAAAGTATTATGGAAGAGAGCAATGAGCCATTAGAAGGGAATGTTTAGACCATGGAATCCCAAAAAAACAAAGATCGAAACTTGGCTAAGAAATAAGGAGCTAGATTTTTGCACAGAAGACAATAGAAACCCTAGACTAACACCTCATAAATATCTTGAGAAATACATGTTTACTGATTTACACAAAGTCCTTTTCTATGATTTTACACATCTATTGTAGGAGTGGATACAAATTTTGAAGGATAGCCATGCAACGAACTGGATTCGATAGATAGAGTGGACCTCGATACAGATTGAGGAACTTCCGCAGGTGAACAACAAGTTCACTCATGCAGTAGATGTTTGGCTTGACAGTATTGTGGAAGGTTTCATAACAGAGTTTGCAGTCGACATAATGAAGTTGTACAGCGTAATAGAGAAATATTTTCTATGAGGACCTCAAGGAAGGTACATTCGATCGCTATATACTTCTATTAAGATATTGTTGTATAACAAAGGAGTACTGACAATGGAGTTAGACAACTAAACTTCCCTATGTGCATGGGGGAAGGGGGGAAACACTGACAGAAAGAGGAGAAATGGAAGGAGGAAAGGATAAGGGAAATAAGGAGGAACCCTTGGATCCAATCATGATGGACGATGACCAGATCAGGAAGATAATGGAGAAAACTGGAAAGACACATAGCAGAGTACCCTACCAATACAAGGTAAATACCAAGAACAGAGTTGTAGCCAAGAGGGAAGGCTTATCGAGTGATGAGGAAGAGGTATAGGATCTTTGGGTTGTGGAGAAGATTGAGGAAATCCTATGCTCAACATATGAGAGGAAGACAAGAGGTCCAAGAATAGGAAGTACATCCACACAAGGAACAACAACTAGAGGAGCCAGTTCAGGCAACACTAGTCAAGTATCTACACCGCGCGGAGGTAGTAACTCAACATTCAGAATGGCACAACAAGATCCCACCATCAGGTTACAATTTCGAGGAGAAGCAACAAAAGAACCTAAGAAACACTTGTTCATTTGTGAAAATATCTGGGAAGAAAAAAAAATCATTGATGAAGATACCAAACTTGTGCAGCTAGTGATTACGCTAAGAGATTGTGCACTAGACTAGTACATGAGTTTAGACGCAAACAATTCTTCGAGGATGACAAGGACACTGACAAAGATTAATAAGCTACTTATAAATGAGTTCTAGAAGCCAAGCTCAGAAGATCAATACATGAATGAGATGATAGAAATCCAACAGAAACCAGGAGAATAGGTATGGAAGATTGACCAGAGATTCAAGCGACTGAAGGGAAAGTTAAAATATCACATGACCGATATGCATCATCGACACTTGTTTGTCAATTCACTGCTCCCACACTAAAAATATCCATTGTGAAAAAAGAAGTTCTAGACGCAAGCAGAGGCTCTATAGGCAGCCTTGCAACTAGAAGAAAACCAGTACCAGTAGACAGACCCAACTATTGAAGAGATGAAGGAAGACTTGAAGAACTTAACGTTTCAACTAAACCAAAATGAGAGCAAAGAAAAACAAGAAGTTGTTTGGTGTACCATATGTAGGATAAAATGACACTACAAGAACTAATGTCCAACATTCGCATAGTA
This sequence comes from Picea engelmannii, assembly GCA_009831015.1. Lineage (NCBI taxonomy): Eukaryota > Viridiplantae > Streptophyta > Pinopsida > Pinales > Pinaceae > Picea > Picea engelmannii. The sequence continues at coordinate 130,323 of ML810254.1, forward strand.
TATGGCAGTAGGAATGCCAAACCCATTACCCATAGGAGGACCATGGTGTGAAGTCTGTAAGAAACCGGGTCATGACCCCTATCACTTCCCGATGATGCAGAAATACCAGACAGTCCGAAAGAGCTCATATTGCAACTTTTGCAAGTCAGTGGGCCATGATGACAAAGATTGTAGAACTATGGATTTGATGTAAGAAAGGACATCAGACACATATAGAGTGCAAGGAGAAATGATGGCAGGGTAAGTGTCACCATAGTTTAATCATGTTCCAGCTCCATACAACATTGCACAACAACATTATAATACTTCACAACAACCATACAATAGCGCACAACCACAGTACAATGCATCACAACCTCAATACAATACCGCAAAGTATAATCAAGCACCTCAGTATAACGCGCCGAGAGGAGATCGATAGGCTCAGAGGTGGAGGACGACCAAGAGGAGGCTTCAGACGAGGTAGAGGACTTGTTGTGTGTCACAATTGTCAACAACCAGGGCATTATGCAAGAGAATGTCCACTTGCACCAATAACTTGTATGCATTGTCACGCATCAGACCATGATATAGAAGAATGTCCAACACTACTAGTAAAGATCCAGGAAAAGAGGAACCATAACAACTAGAATGTTTAGTGGATTTATGTCGACGCAAGGGATGAAGGACGAAACATTAATATAGTTACTCGTGGAGGAACTAAAATAGGGGACGATATTGTTCGACAAGAACCAACACAAAATCAATGGGTGAAAAAGAAAGAAAAACCAAGGAAGCAGTTCAACGTGTAGAAGGAAAAAGAAAACACAACAATAATTCTAGAAGGAAGATATTGCGATGAATTCAACTGCGCGACAAAGTAAGGAGGCACCAGAATACAAAATTCCTTTGTTATTAGATCATACCAGTGAGATACATTCCATGGGACAAGTACAATCAAATGATTTTTGGAATCATGTATAAAGGTATTAAGTGATCCATCATCTGTGAAAATATTGCAAAACATACTAGAAAAATGTAGCATCGAGACAGAAGGAAAACTAGAACCCAAAGAAGCTAATCACCTACATACAAGAAGAAGGACAAGTAGGGATTTTAGACTGAATTCCAGTATTGGAGATTTCAATATGGGAGACATCATACTGGATCTAGGATCTGAAGTTAATTTATTACCAAAGACAACATGGAAATGCATGAGAGAGCCCACAATAGGCTATTCACATGTTCAACTGAAACTAGAAAACCAACACAGAGTCCTACAAATAAGTAGATTGAAAGGAATAAAAGTATACCTATATGGAGTGTGCACTAAAGTAGATTTTGAAGTCATTGAAATAGTGGATGACACATTGCCTTACCCAACATTGCTTGGTCTGGATTGGGCATTTGACAACCAGGCCACAATCAACTTAAAGACCAAGAAAATGACATTTGAGTTAGGATAATACAAGGTCATCGCGCCATTATATCCGTCATAAGGGGATAGATTTGTAGAACCTACTTGCCTAGACTTAGAGGAAATCAACCAGTTGTACAAAACAATTGCACACGATGAGGATTACGTAAAACCAACTTCAGATGGGATAATTAGTTGGAAGAGCATTAAATAATGTGAAATGGACTCAAATACTAGTTTAGAGAACTGGAAACAAAGGATACATGATGTATCCACAAGAAGATGTGCAAGAATAGACCGCACATTAAGATGGGTAGGCACAGAAATCAGAGAACCACCCAGTTTTCATGGAATCAACGATTTGGAAAAATTATTAGCACAATATGAAGACAAAGTTTTACAGAACTAGATACTGTTAGCACTTGATATAGCACTCAAGGCCACACCTACAAGATGGTGGGGCGCATAGAAAGAGACAATCACAGATTGGTACTAATGTAAGCAGTTATTGCACATAAGGTTCGACGCATAACATAAAAAAAACAGGGAGAAGAAGTATGATGGACAAAGGGCACTAGTGGAACACTTGGAGAAGTGTAGAATGCTCTGGAAAATGAAACCCCGAGAGGAATGGCCTCATAATTTTATACACACTCTAGAGAGAATACCAATGAACTGGTATACATACCAAGAATTGCACAAAGGAACTACAACCTATACGACATTGCAACATAATTTTACAGTCACTTTCTTATTCGAGCATGTGAACCCCAACATAGATGCCACACTTAAATGGATAAGAGGAGTGATATTCATCCAAGAACTAGAAGTAGAACTTATCACAACAGAACAACAACAAAAAAAACAGACAGTCAAGTAACTATTGTTGTGTTACCATGTGCAAGAGGAAGGACTAGACGAAGATGATCCATGTGATATCTAGATCAAAGAAGAATAATGTGAAAGAGAAGTGGAGGAACCACCTATAGAATCATAAGTTATTTTTGCCTCGATGAAGGTAAATAAAGTCAACATTGGGAAAGATGAGAATCCAAAAATGGTCAACATTGGAGACTACTGGGATGAACAAACAATAGAAAGCATAAAAGAGTTGTTGCATGAGTACAATGACCTTTTTCCCACAACATTTACAGAGATGAAGGGTATAGTCGGAGAGTTAGGATAAATAAAGATACCACTCAGATTTGAAGTGAGATCAATCAGACAATGACCTTACATACTAAACCCAATATATAAGCAGAAAGTCAAAGCTGAGATTGATAGGAGGCTTAAAGCCAGAATCATAGAATCGATCGAAAAATTAGAATGGATAAGCTCGATGGTGGTACACGAAAATAAACAAGGAGGGATAAGGATATGTATCAAGTTGAGGAATTTGAATGATGAATGCTTACAATACCCATTCTCTACACCTTTCATGGATGAAGTGTTAGAAAACGTAGGAGAACATGAAGCCTACTCATTCACTAATGAATTCTCAGGCTACCATCAGATCAAGATAGCACAAGAAGATAGATACAAGACCATGTTTGCGACATAATGGAGATCATATCAGTACACAGTCATGCCGTTTGGATTGAAGAATTCACTAGCAATCTTTTCTAGAGTAGTCATTGTTGTGTTTAAGGAATTCATCCATCAATTTCTCGAAGTATACCTGGATGATTGGAAAATCTATAGTTCGTTGAAAGATCAAATAGAATTCTTACGGATAATGTTGAAAAGATACAGACAGTGTCAGATATCACTGAACATAAATAAATGCATATTTGGAACACCGTTTGGGATACTATTGGGCCATGTAGTATGAAAACAAGGTTTACTCATAGATCCCTCAAATATCGTAGTAATTTTTAACTTACCACCACCAAAAAAAATCTGTCAGCTAAGAGCAATGTTGGGACACATAGGATACTACAGGAAGTTTATCAAAGGGTATGCATAGATTAATGCACCAATGGAAAACCTGCTAATAAAGGACACAAAGTTTCAGCGGAATGATGAGGGCCAACACAGTCTAGATACCCTAAAGGAAAATATGGTGACTGTGTCGATTTTAATATTTCCATATTGGTAGAAGACATTCCATGTGCATGTAAATGCATCAGCCATAGCACTTGGAGCTATGTTGGCACAGTCGAGAGTGGGGGACTTGGATCACCCGATATAATTTGTGAGTAGGAAGGTCTTAGACTCAGAACATAACTATAACACGACAGAAAGAGAAGGCCTAGATATGGTCTACGGCAAAAGTTCAAACATTATTTATTGGGGAAACACTTCAAGATGTTAATAGATCACTTAGCCTTGAAATATATTGTCAACAAGCTAGTGTTGGGGGGGAGAATCTATCGATGGTTACTCCTATTTCAAGAATTTTACTTTTAAGTAACCGTCAAACCAGGAAAATTGAATGCAGGATCTGACCACCTATCAAGGGTCATAAATGGAGAAGAACCTATGAATTTAGAAGAAAACTTTCCAGATGCACAAATATTCTCAGTCTAGATCGTTGATGAATACTTCACATATATTATTTAGTACTTGAGCATAGGTAATGTGCCACAAGATTATAACTCCGTGCAGAAGAAAAATCAGGTAGTTCACGTTGTTGACTATCAACTGATTGCAAGACACCTATACAAAATGGGCGTAGATAGAATCTTGCACAAGTACGTGTTAGAGCACGAAAGACCAAGAGTCTTAGCAGAATCTCATGAAGGAATAGGAGGAGGACATTATGAAGGTAAATATATCATGCAGAAGGTATTGCATGCAAGACTATGGTGGTCAACAATTCACAGAGACTCGAAGGAGTACTACCAAAGATGCGATGTCTATCAAAGGGTAGGAAAACCCAACGGAAGGGAAAATATGCCATTATGACCACAAGTAACATTATAAGAATTTGATAAGTGGGAAATAGAATTCGTGGGACCAATCAACCCACCAACAAAAAGAACAAGAGAAAGGCACATTATCACCGCGATGGAATACCTAACAAGATGGGAGGAAGCCGCACCAGTGAAGGATTGCAGCACAAAAACAATAAAGCATTTTTTATTTGAGAAAGTAATCACTCGATTTGGATGCCCAATATTTTTGATGAGAGACCAAGGAACACACTTTATAAACAAAACCATCATCTCTATGACTGAAGAGTTTGAAGTCCATCATTAGAAGAGCACACCATATCACCCATAGGAAAATGGAACAATAGAAGCATTTAACAAAATCTTGGAGAATGCGCTGACAAAGATCTATAACATCAATAGGGATGATTGGGACCTCAAAGAACCAATTGTATTATGGGAATACAATACTACATGCAAAACTTTGACAAGGCACACGCCATTTAAACTGGTTTATGGCCAAGAAACAATGGTGCCATTAGAATTTCTAGTACCAATCTTGCACGTAGCCGCAATTACACAAATGACAGAATGAGGTGCAGTACAGGAGAGACTGAATCAATTAATGATGATGGAGGAAGAGTGTATATTAACAGGATTCCACCAACAAGTTCAGAAATCAAGGGACAAAGCTTGGCATAATAGACACATAAAGAAGAAAACTTTCAAGGAAGGATATTTAGTACTGATGTATGAAAACAAATCGTTTTAGTATACAGGAAAGCTAAAAATGCATTGGCTAGGACCGTACAAAGTAAAATCTTTCATAGATGGAGCTATCCAGTTGAAAGATTTATCAGGTGCAGAAATCAGAGGGATGATCAATGGGAGCCGACTGAAGTTGTACAAGGACAGTCGACCATCCACCGTGTAGTAAAAAAAAATGAAAAACAAACAAACAAATAAAAAACATATTGAAAAAGAACCAAAAGGGGTGCAGTGCATCGTGGAAAGAAAAGGCACACACACTTGTGAACACAAACTTGGTGAGGAAAAGTAAAATGGTCACATACAAAGGGAAACTAGCAGGAAAAATAAAGTTGACAAAAGCAATACGACAAGAAAGCACTAGGAATAATTAAAAGAAGGAAAGAACCAATGGGACGCCACATTAATCGCACTAAATGGAGACGAAAAGGTAGAGTAATGGAAATTAAAAAACCATCAGAGGTGCATTGAACCTGTAATTAAGGTGCAATAAACCCATAATTAAGGAAGTGTCCTCGACAAGGTTCATGGGAAACCCATACAACACATGGACGTGGGAGAAAACAATTTATTCATGAAAAGAGAGAAGACAAAGAGCGATAGAGGCTAAAGATAACAAAGTGATTTCATAGAGATCACAAAGACCGTTCTAATTCAACAAACATTTGGAATTCATTTCCATGGCATCGCCCAAGTAAGAATAAGTGAGACAGACCGCCAGAAAAACTAGATTTCAGACCAAATCACGAGTACAGGCAGAAGAAGGTGAACAACAACCATTGGAGATAATCAATATTGACAAAATCCCATCTCCATACACAACACCGATGAACCCTACAATGATAGTGGAAGAAACCCAACAACCAACACCAGAGGGAACGAGTATAGATATACCGGCAGAGGTATGGGAGAAGCTGACCCAAAACAGAAAAATCCTGAAGGAGGTGCAACCAAAGAACATCGAAGTAGCTCCAAAATCCAATGGAACAGAGCCAAATCTAGAAGTAGAAATCAAACCAGATGAGTCTCGGGTGACCATATCAGACCACCCAAAATAATGAACGGTTGAAGATGTCATGGGTTGGCCGAAATGGTATACTGAGGAAAAATCAGAAGCCACTAGAACTTCGAGCCAACCACTACCGCTAAAGAAAGACAAGATACAGATACCCAGGTCACCTCAAAAGAAACCTACTGCATAAATTGTTCTACCGTGGATACCAGATGGGGTAAAGATAGGTCATATAGGGAAGCTCAAATACTCAAACCACGATGTTGCAGATGAAGACAAGTTTCCAAAACTTGCAAAGAGAGTGTATAAAGAGATGGTGGGCACGAATCCATTTGGGGAACCAATTAATCAGCCACTCCAATGGGAAACCGTCTTGGATAAGACAGAAATTTTAGGACTGGTAGATCTACCACATTTTGGCAGAGGTAAATACGCAACTGCGTGCATCAAACAATTGTTAGAATTCATGCATGGTAGGGACATCTAGTTGGACAAGGTCATCTCAATAGATGTAGATCTTATCACGAGCATAACAGGATTTCCATTTCGGGGCATGGATCCTGTGCACTTTATGGATGAAAAAGCCAGGGAGAAAGTGCTAACATAAGAGATAAAGAAAAATTATCACATCGACAAGGGGACAAGAGGGATCATTATAAAGAGGATCAATGATGCCACAACACAATTGGGCATGGAAATCTTATCCTGCAAGCTACTAAGAAAATGTCRCAGGGAGGACGTCCCAGCTGGGTTTTTTATAGTTGCARCTCAATGCATAGAAGGAACCATAGTGAGTTGGGCACCGTACCTCTTTAACTTATTCTTGGATGACTACAAGGATGCGTAGAATCTAGGCATGGAATTTCACTATTCATGGTTGATCACACTAATAGCCTTCATGGGATGGAAAWAGACAAGGTATGTAGTGTTTTGTACCAGACCCAAACTGAATCAGGGAGTGAGATATTTTTTGCTGAGATCCAGGCCAAATGCTAGGAGAAAAAGGATGAGCAGGTCCATATTTGAAGGATACCTACGTGACCTACAGGAAGCCATCTCCAAAAGGTGGAGAATAACACCAGAGGTATTTTTGTGGTATAAAGATATCACCAAATTCTAGGTCACATGACATACAATGTGGATACAGGCAAGGAAGCATTCTGATAAATAGTGGCTATAGATGTGCTACTGTATCATAGAGGGTGACATCGACATGGTCATCAGTGAATGGGGCAATGAGTGAAAGATTCCAGTTCTCACCCATGAATTGTCGGAAAGAATAGCATAACAAGAGGTAAGGAAGGGAGAAAACCAGCCAAAGGAAATGCAAGTTCCCAAGAGATGAAGAATGGGCCAGGGAAAAATAACATAGACAAATGAAGGGCCAATGAAGATAGGGACTCAAAACGGGAAGAAGGATAATATGCAGTCGATCGAGGAGAAGAAACAATAGGTTGCGCCCACTCAAGAGACCGCAACAAGTCCCAACCCACAAGAACCAAGGGAAAACAAGAGGCCAGCCATGCAGACAAGAGGCACGTGCAAGAAAATGAAGGCACAAAGAACACTGCCAGAATATATAATCACAGACAACGATGGAGAAATGATAGTCTGAATGGTCCAGGATTGTCTATCTGAAGATTTTGACCATGTTGTGCACCACATGGATAGGATTTAGGAGGAGCTGGCAGACATGCAAAATCTCCTCAAGAAAATCGGGAAGGGAAGACAACAAGCAATAGGAAAACAAAACCATCAGCACTACAGACAAAGGAAAGAGTGGAAGTAGAAGAACAAGATCCAGTCCATCCACTACCGCACCCAAACACAACATTCCACATAACACGAGTATGCTACGCATGGATGATATTGTGGTGATCAGGGGATCAAATTTTTCTCAATTTTCAAAGTGCTCGGAATGTGACGAAAACAGTACCATTGCGTCCGTCTCGTCTTCCTGATTCTGGCGGTATATTTACTTTCGCAAATGGAGTCCATATGGAGGAGATATCGTGATCTGTCCTCCAAGGCAAACAGGTAAAAATTTGGGATGCTGACTGTACCTGTATGTACAGTCCGTACGGCCACGTGGCAGGGCCATACCATCATGATGACATGGCAGAGAGAAGACATGGCGCATTTGTATTGGTTGATTGTTCTCCAATTGCAGGTTGACATGTGTCCGGTTTGAGGCGAATAATAAGGAGACACGTGGCCCACTCCATGGGTGCCACGTGTCCCCTTTTGGTTTGGTTTATATGGTTATAAAAATATTGTTGGAGTCCGCAGGTTTGAACCCCGGACCTCCCACCATACAAATATCCGCACAACCAATAAGCCATCATATGTTTCTTGTTATGTGTACCGATGCACATATATTTAAGTTTTCAAATTGTATTAATTGGAAGGGGGGTGGGTCGGGGCTTAGCCCCGACCCATAATTTATACCATAATACATGTTATATAATATATGTGCGCGTGGTAACATTTGAACCAATGTTTTATAACCATTGTATTAAATCCACGCAGGGTTATAACATTGTATTTTATATATATGTGTGTGTTGTAACAATGCGTGCACGGTTGGTTATTTGCGTGGGGTTTTTAACCCTTGGTTTTATGTGGTATGCCACATGCCCGTGTCTCAGAGCGTGCGAATCTGTTTATGTGGTTGACAAACCAACTTAACCACTTTGTAACCAAACGCGCGGTCGCATGAGCATATGACCGAATGCCGAGGCGGTTAGGGGCTGGAGACGCCTTAACCATCCTACGGTTTGTACTGGTGTGCGGTTGCATATGGGACTTGGTTTTTCCACTTTAATGAGCGTGTGTGCTAGGTTTGAAGCACAAGGGTGCGAATTGTAGAACTAGAGACAACAAGTTGGAGAAGGAGACTTCAAGGAAGCATATCTTTCTCATTTTTCGACCGTTTCAGGTGCCGAAAGAGCCCAGACAGGGGTTTTGGAATGCTGCGGAGCCATTGGAGCAGTCAGTTTGTGATTTTGAGCATTGTAAGGCATTTTTTTGATCAATTTGAGAAATTTAATAATAATGATCCATTAGAAGCTGGACCAGGAGATGTAGCTCGGAGTGGGCTGAACTCCTTTATCAAGTTGTTGTGTTTATGTGCTGATGTTCAATGTTTTATGCTGCTGTCTATGTGTATTTTTACATAAGTAATCCTTTATTATGTGTTGCAAATTGATCCGGTTGCTTTAAAACACATAACATTTCACTTGCAATAATTATTCAAGTTTTTCAAGTCTTCTTCATTTTTAGATCATGTTGGTATCAGAGCACTAGTTTTGAAGACTTGATTGTTTGCAAGTTTTGTTTATGATGCTCACAAGGTTGAAACTCACAAAAGGAGAAGGTCAAATTGTGGAGCCAAGTTATTATCCGACGAGGAGGAAGCAGTTTCATTCACCGCAAGTTGCAGAGAGACATTCAGCAAGCATGGCACATGCAGAAGATCATGAACGTGTTCCAGATGAAGAAGCAGACCTCAGGAAGACTCTCATGCAGATGAGAGATATGATGAAAGTCATAATGGAACGAACCATGACATCACAGGGTGAAGGCTCTAACCCTTCAATGCATAAGGGAGGCGGTGGTGACAAGACTCCATGTAGAGATGGAGGGAATGGTGCTTCTCCACCACCCTCTCCTCCTCCATCATCCTCATCTTCTTCTTCTTCTTCAAGTTCAAAACATCTTCCCAATGGGCATGGTAAAACTCCTTCGCAAATTCCTTCATTAAATCTTGATATAAAATTTGAGTTGCCACTTTATAATGGAGAAGTTAACGCTGAAAAGTTAGATAA
>ML810255.1:26570-50559 GCA_009831015.1 Picea engelmannii
AAATTTTGACACACTACTAACCTACGAGAGGTTAGGGGTCAAGTATGTAACAACAACCAAGGGGATGAATATGACACGTCGTGTGAAAAAACAATGTTACAAATAGCGATGAATGGTAACAGGATATTGATGCCAACCAGTCCACCAGACGTAGGACATATGTCAATCTAGTCAAGCTAAATATCTTAGAGGGAAGACATGTTAGGATCACAAAGATATGGAATACGAGTAGGTCAAGGAATAGGTCCTTACCAGAACACAATGTGTGATAGTGATTATGACATATAGTGAGTAGATATTGGGAAATGACATGACAGATACCTACATCCATGAAGCTCAATAGAACATGGGCCTGGGTTTTTTGAGAGAGAGAAGTCCAAAAGAGGAACTCAATAGAGATCAATCCAAAGAGGTTGGGGTACAGTCCTATGAAAAGGGTGGATCCATTAACCTTGGGAGGTACAGACCTCGGGGAAACTGTAAGCCAATGTAATTTTCTTCCAAAAAAGAGGAAGCCTAGTAAGGATCAAAGTTCTAGATAAGGATCAAAGCTCTGATCTCATCACTGCAATGGTTATAAAAAGACAAATATGGATGAGGCTTGGGAAATACAAGTCTCAGTCCAAAATGATGATCATTGGCTTCAAATTATAGACAAGATTTGGATAGAAATAGGTATAGGAAAGAGGAATAATATTAAGGGATTCCCCCCCACATGAATCTTAAGGTTGGAGCAATCGTGTGAGGAAATTGATCCTGATAACCAACTCCTGGAACCACAAAGAAGATGAGATAAGGCATGTGATTAAAATGAGACCTACCAATACACCATAAACATTGTATTCCCTACCTTCAAGCAAACATCATAAACGAATGTTGGGTCTATTGAAAGATAATCACAGATAGTTGTAGATAAGTTTCCTGAAAATTGCATGTGCTAAGTCTCAAACTCAAGAGAAGGATTAGTGATTGTGTGACTGAATCTAAGTGTCTGAAACCAAAGAGTGTGATCATATACAAGAGCATAAACATGAATATATTAAGCACAACACGCAAACAAGAGAATGAAGTCTTTGGATTGATCAATCAGAGAAATAATCAACAACCAACTTGTTCAGGACATGCAATGGAACATCAAACCCTACAACCACATAGGATCATTAAGCACTTCATAATCTGCAAAAGGTTCAAAGATAAGGTGTCAATTCCATCATACAAATGTCAACAAAAAATCATAGGTCAAGAAGCATCATGAATACATTTGAAATCATAAGATCAAAATGAATGATTGACCTCCATAAAAGATAATCATCAATCAATATAAACCCTCAACTCCCTCAAGGTAGACAAAGAATTAACATTAGGATCCAACAATAGATGATTAGGCATTAGAGCTCAAATTTTAGTGGGGGTGGAGCTTTCCTCTTTCTTGTAAAAGAAAAAGTAAAGGGGAGTTTTTGTAGCCTCAACAAATGGAGACACATTGGAAGAACCAATTATCTCAGTTAGTGGAATTCTAGGGCCTTTACTTTAGATATAAATTTTAAAGATAAGCTCAAAAAATTGTAGACAACTTTCCAATAATCATTGGTACCACAATGATGCCAAATTTATAAAATATATAACTCAAAATTTCTAGTACTTGTAATCTAGCACACCCTTTTCAAAGAGCCAATTAGTGAGGTAAATTATTTTACTGGCTACACACTTTAGATTATATTTGTTTTACCATGAGTTTTCACTTTTATAACAAGCAAACATCTACATAAGTGTGTTCCTCATCTCTCTTTTCCCGGCATTGCTTCACTGCCATGGAGTTTCCATATCCCCAATGAAGTTGCATCAGTACCATACAAGCATAGCCCTGCTACCAACAGATGTCCATAGCCCCAACATGTTTACTTGTACTTCCAACACTATTAATAAAGCTTTCAACTTCCTTTTTATTTCAAAATATACTGACCCTTTTATATTTGTATATAGATATGCATATGCACATTGTAGAAAGCGGGGTGATACAAGAGTTACTTTGATTTGTTGATTATATGTTATGAATTTTATTTTAACCCATGGGTGTCCCAAAAAACCATCATAGTATTGGTCATTTTATTAATATGAAGTGAATGGAGCTCGAGGAAAAGGATAGATAGACACTTTCATATACTTGTTGATTATCATGGTATGTTCAATAGGCACATGTGTCCACCACAACTATCGGTCCATACATACAACTAATAACTTCATGAATGTTCATTCAGATAGAGAAACCCATGCATCTTATGACTTGTAAAAATTTCACATGTGACCAGAATTGGACCAACCCCTCACTCAAATTTAAAATAATCCTCAATGCAAACTAAGAGGTAAAATCAACTCAGGGACCATACCAACATTCCAATAAAAAGGTCGAAGTGATTTGTACAATCAGAAATCAAGAGATAAAATCGAAGCCAATTCATGAAAAGAAAACTAAACCAAAAGAAGCCTAAATCTAGCATGTCATTTTACAAATTGGCTGAAAAATAAGGATAGAACATAGTAGCAAGTAATAAATCTAGTGCAACAACAAAGGATGAATGATATGCACAAAAATATTGTTATTCTGGCTCCAAGAATTTGAGATAAGGGAAAAAAATTATTAAATAAACTTTTCACATTAAGCTACGACCCATCAAAACATATTTTCAGGTAAAAAATCAACAATACTACGATGAGCAGTGATCAAGAAAATCAATATTTAACCAAGATTCTGCTCCAATAGATTTTAGATTTTATAGTGACAAAAATTTCAAATTGCTAAAATGCATCAAGGAATTGGATAAATTTAAGAATCCACCTCATATGGTATAAGAATATGAACTCACTACCATGGTTAGAAAATTGAGCAAAGAAAGAAGTAAAAATATGTACAAATTAAAATAAAGAAAATGAATGCAAAAACCTAAGAGAAAAATAAAAAACACACTTTGTTAGTCATCACTAGAAGAATTAATCGTGAAAGCTAGGTCAATAGTATAATATAGATCATCAACATTATTAGTGAATGCATTCTCAATGAAGGCTTGGAAAGTAAATCAAGGGAAATAATCATTCAAGAAATGTTAATCATTCAACATCAAGTCCAATAGAAAGATTCCCAAGTGTTGATGGGTCCAAATGGCCTGTCAAGCAAGTAAGGGAGAATGTCTGATGGCAGATCCCAATTAGACCTACTGTCATTTGGGGTAGTGTTTCTGACGAGTATATGGATCACAGTGAACTCAAAATTAAAATAAGAAAAAGGGGAAAGACAACGAACTGCCCTCCAAAGAGTTCTAATTAATCCTAATACTAATCTAACTGAAACTAAACTAATCTAATCTAACTATTTATAACCTATCCTAGGAGCGAAGTTAGAAGAATGAGTACAGGGAAAGGTGATACCATCATAACTAGAAATAGTTCATGTCTTCTAATGATAAATGAAAACAAGAATGCTACAGATACATACACAAATAGTTTTACAATACATCCATAACATCATTTTTGTACCCACAAAGAAACATGTGATAGCATAAGCAGATAGAACAGAGTGAAAAAATAGTTCAAACAACATAATCCTCTCTACTCAAGGAGAAGAAAAATGTACAAAAAATAGTCCCATGTTTATCCACCAAAGCCACAGATTTTCGAAATGTCTCTTTCTCTTTATTAACTCAGAAGTAATAGTATTGTATTTCATTACAAAGGGAAAAATCCATCCCCACAGCTTTTATATTCATTGAGCTCTCTTTTATAAAACAAGAGAGACTCTTCAGCTCTAGTGGTTGTTCATTTCATTTTCCCCCAATTTCTTTTTACATTTTAAATTTACTTCATATTTTCAAAAATGAATATGTGGGGGTTACAATTGGGATTTGAAGCGACTCCTGGGAGGTTATTTTCTCCCTTATGCAGCTTATAAATGACATTTATTTGCAAATATTTGTATCTCCGTCTGTTGGGGGTCATATTTTTAGTTTCTTGACTCACTCTGGGCGTTTCTGGATTTGGCTTGCTGACGCGATCATCCTGGATTCTCCTCCTCTATCCCAAATTTCCATTGAGACATGGTTGTCTTGATTTTGTTTTTATGTAGATTGAGATATAACTGTTTGAAGTCTGCATAGTCGGTTCTTCAACTAAATTAGGATTCCATCTGTGTTTTTCATTTTCGAAATTTTCTTTCTCTCAATATTATAACACTTTCCATCCCATATTATTATTCTAATCTCCATATTTCTATCAAGCTATCATGGGCCTGATTTCGTTTCCCATAGCCCTGGATATGGCTTCCTGAAGGCTGCAAAGTTATTTATACCCCTGAATCCATGGTTTCTTGTTTTCTACATTTTATGATGCTTTCTTTCACCTTTATGGCATGGATACCTCTTCCATTGCATTCCTCTATTCGATACCTTTCYAATGAGGTATCATGGACCCAATTTTGACACATGTAGTTGAAGTTATGCYCGTTTAAAGAACATTGYTCAACAACCGTCGATCAAGCCTGTGGGTAAATTTGGACCATTGATCCTTAACCTGCAAAAAGGAGTCCCACATGCATAAGAGAGTTCAAAAAATAGTGATTTAAATGGTTCATCCTCTAGAGATAGTTTGAAGAAGAATTTGGYTGGGCATGGGACTTGTGKCTTGTAGTTTAATTTTAGCTAATTTTCCCTTTTTCTAAATTAGAAAAATAATTAAAAAATGAAATAAATAAATGAAAAAATAAAAATTAACAAAAATTTKCCTTTGTAAAATTAACAAAATTATTTACATTAATCTAGACTATTTACAATTATTAACAAAGTTAAAATAAATAATTAMCCATAATCGAAGAAAATCATAATTAAACTAATAWAACTACCCCGTAAAAATAAAAATTAATAAAATAATAATTATTACCCTACCCCCCTCTAGATTTGAACTTGTGACCTCCGAGATGGAAACACATGCTTTTAACCATTAAGCCCATTCAAGTTTTTTTACTCTTCTTACCTACGAGAAACTAGCAATCTATGAAAAATAAAAATAAAAAACATAATAAAAAATAAAATAAAATAAATAAATTAAAATATTAAATAATTAAAAATTAAAATAAACAAAAAAAAATATAATATAATATCTCCCCCAATTCCCCCACCACTATTGGACATAGTCTATACATCATTATCGAGATTAGTAACTTAGGCTCCATCTTACCTCCTCCCACAATCTCGACAATGAGCTCATTCTCAACTCCCCCCACAAAGATCACTTCATACTCCCAATTCCCGACGATTACTTCACACTTTTCAATGAGTATATTATAATAATATTATGTTTATTGGGTGCACATTCTTCCAAAATTAGTATTAAATTAATCCTTTATGATTTATCAAACATGTGATCATCAAGGGATGTTTGGCTTGGTAAATGGAATTATCCATCGGTAAATCTCGAAGACGATGTAACACTCCTGACAACTTGATCTCGTGAATTCTTATCAATGATTTAACAAAACATTAGCCCAACACCCCACTTTTGTGCACACTCTTCAACAAATATAATTATTAAATTAATCATTTGAAATAATATTAAATAATATATGGTGCATGGGTTGTTGTCGGGGTAAGGGAGTTTGATCGGTCTCCTGAACTTCTCCCAACGATCATCACTTCACTCAAGCTCATTCCTTTGAAAAATTAAAATAATATTATAATATGCACCTTTTCCCATATATATATATATATATATATATATATAATATGTGATTTCCATGCCATTCACGAGAGGAGGAGAGAAATCCTTAAAAATAGGAAATCCTAGAAAATAGGAAGACCTTCCTAAAATTAAGAAGATGTGTCTTGATCGTTGATTTTTCATGGGAAATGTTGTAAAGTACATGTATTGTTAAATGGGGATAGACCTGGGTTAGTACGTTATATTTCTAGTGTGTGAGGGAGAAATTAAAAGTCTAAATCAAAACTAAATTAAAAAGAAAAAATGAAAATGAAAAAATTGCATTGAAAAAAGAAAACAAATAAAAATGAAAAATGGATTTATTTTTCTTTTTTTTTTTGAGTTTTTTACGTTTAGATATTAGAAAAGGATGTACATGTTAAATAGTTAAATGGTTAGTTTATTTGACATAGATGGTTTAGCTACGTAAAATGAAGTTACCCCGTGTAAATAAATGTTTAATGTAAATTAGTTCCCCCCAGTAAAAGTAAATACCTATAGTAATTCTAGGGGGGGGGGGGGACCATGGGGGAAAACCACAAACAATACCATGTGGTTTTCAAAACCATGGGAAAATCAATAAAATTGAAATTAAAATAAATTAAAATAAAAATATATACAAAAAAAATGTACAAAATAAATTTAGATACAATAAAATAAAATAAAATCACAAGTTAAAAAATTAAGCCCAAATTACACAAGTCAGGGTTTGATGCCCCCCTCAGGGTTCCGCTGGTCAGGGTTTCACACCTAGGGGCCAAAATTTAGAAAAAAGTGATAAGGTAGGATTTAAGAAACCAAGAGCTATGGAGAGGAGTGAGGCATATGGAAATCAAGGATGTGGTGTTTAAGATGCAACAAAGGGAAAGCGATGGAGGTGAAGTATATGACACTTTGTGTGACAATTTAAAGTCACAAGTAGTGACGAGTTGAAACAAGACATTGACTCCAATCAGGCATACATTACAAGAAAGTCCACTCAATTTTCACATCTCACAGGACGAATATACTCAGATAGCGAGGAGCGAAAATACAACTAGATCAAGGAAAAGGTATTTACATCAGACCACCATGCATGCGACATATAACTAATAGGCATCATACAACAACATGAAAAGGATTCAAAATCAAGAGTATGAATGGGCCTTAGGGATGGGTTTTGGTGAGAGGAAATCCCAAAAAGGACTCAGTATAGATCAACCTGAAAAGGTTCAGGGACAAGCTTATAGGAAAGGTAGTTATGATAGCCTTAGGAGCTTCAGACCTCGAGGCAACTACAAGCTAAGGTACTTTGCTTCCCAATAAGGAGCAATATGGAAATAAACAACGTCAAGGTTGTGGATGAGGATCAATAGATTCCCCCACAGGCCTTTCGACGATGGATTAGTCACGTGAACAAAGTGACTCTACAAACCTACTCCTACAAAATAGAAGAATGAGATCAGTCATACAATCAAAAGAAGACTTGCCAATACTATAAAAATATATATTCTCTTCCTTTAATCCAATTTATATGAGAGTACTGAGTTTATTCAGTGATAACATGGTGATTGTAGATGAGTGTCTTGAAACTACATGTGCCAATTTGAAATAGAAGATTAAGATCCACATCCGATAGTATAAAAGTTAAAGATATTAAGCATAGCATGCCAGTAAGAGGATGCAAAATTTGAATTAGGAAATCAGAAAATAATCAACAACAAACTCATTCAAGACATGCAATAGAACACCAAACCTTGCATCCACATAGGATCATCAAGAACTTTGGAATCAACAAAATTCTGAAGATAACATATCAATTTCCATCGTATAAATGTCAATGAAACATCATAGGTCAAGAAGCATCATGAAGAAATTTGAAATCATCAAACCGAAATGAATAATCAACACCCATCAAAGATAACTATCAATCAATATTAAACCCCCCAACTCTATCAAACTAGGAAAAGAAATAAAATTAGACTCAAGTAGTATAGGATTAGGCAATAGGTTTGAAACTTTAGTAGGGGAGCCCTTTCCTTTCGCTTGTAAAAATAAAAGTAAAGGGTGGTTGTTGTAGCCACAACAAATGTTGACACACTGGAAGAACCAATTATCTCTTCCAATACAAGTATAGGGACTACACTTTAGGTTTGAGTTTTAAATATAAGATCAACAAGACTGCAAATAATTTTCCAATAGTCATGGGTACCACAATGACGCCAAAATTCTAAAAGATATAATCCAATATTTCTAGTACTTGTAATCCAACATGCCTTTTTCAAATAGCCAAATAATGAGGTAAATTTTCTTACTAGTTGCACACTTAATATTGGTTTTGGCTTGACCATGGGTCTTCGCTATTTATAACAAGAACATATCTATATAAGTGTGTTTCTTATCTCTATTTTCATGGCATTGCTTCACTGCCAGTGAGCGTCCATAGCCCCGACAAAGTTTCCTCGGTACCATACAAGCATGGCCCTGTTGTCAGTAGACGTCCATAGCCACGATAATTTTACTTTTACTTCCCACATTATTAATAATGCTTTCAAATTATTTTTTATTTCAAAATATGTTCACACTTTTATATTTGTATATATAGTTATGCATATGCACATAGGGTGTGAAGGAAGTAGGGTGATACGAGAGTTGTTTTGATTTGTTGAGTAGATGTTATGCATTTTAGTTTAACCCACAGGTATCCCCAAAAACCATCATAGTATTGGCCATTTTATTAATGTGAAGTGAATGGAGCTCAAAGAAAAAGGTAGATAGACACTTTCCTATAATTATGGATTATAATGGTACACTCAGTAGACACATGTGTTCCACCACAACTATCAGTCCATACCCATAGCTAAGAAATTCATGAATGCACATTTAGATAGAGAAGCCCATGCATCTTATGACTTGTAAAAATTTCTTCAGTATGTGACCAGAATTGGACCATCTCCTCACTGAAATTTTAAAAATTAATCCTTAAGGAATACCAACAGTCAAATTATCTCATGGAAATACCAACATTCAACTTAAAATATGGAGGTACTATATACAAACAAAAAGTAAGCGGTAAAACTGAGTCGAATTCATGAAAAATAAAATTAAACTAAAAGAAATATGAAGCTAGAATGTCAATCATCTAGAAAGAATGAAAATTGGCTAAAAAATAAGAATAAAACCCAGCAACAAGCAACAAATATGGTATAGCATCAGTGAAAGATCAAAAAAGTAAGTTAAGGGAAATTATCAGTCAAGAAATGTTAATCATTCAAAGTCAAACCTAACAGAAAAATTCCCAAAGTGAAAATTCAAAATGAATAATGAACAAGATTATGAGAATTGATAATCTAGCGAAAAATATTTGCAACACAATTCTCCAATCCAATTGCCACATACAATTTTCCTTTGATTTAATGCAACAACACAATTGTCTGGGAATTTAGTGGAATAGGTTAATGGGTAAATTTAGTCAAAACAAAGTTTTGAAAATTACATCACATGAAACATTCCACAAATCCGCGAGCTCTCAAGATTTTGTGACATAAGCAATTCCTTTGCAATTTGAAAATCTGAAATTTTTTAATAATAGAAATTACATTTCATATTTCTCATCACAACTCCATTTTCTCTTTGTTATAAAAGATAATCATTAACCACATAGATCCAAATAATTCAATTTGATACGAAAAAAAGAAAAAAAGTGACAGATATGGAGGTCATCAAAATAGTCATTAAAATGACTCCAAACATCAACTAGATCAAAAAACAATATGTAAATAAATGAATGAGACTATATTTATGATCAACTATCCATTTGGTGGTAATCTTGGTTGATAAAAAATGTCACAAATGAATCTGAGCAACCAAGTTCAGATTAATAATTCCCTAAGTTGCTTTCATTTCAAGAACAAAATCCTAAGTTTTTTATTGCATAATCCATTTCCCCAGCCTGCATATCAAAAGAGAAAGGTGTGATCACCTATTAGACAATTTCGGAAGAACTTTTCCCCTAAATGACTGACTTATTGAAATAAAATTAAACTAAAGAGAAAAGTTAAAAAAACAAAATTACACTAATCCGAGGAAAAACATGCTAAGCTAATGTAAACTTAAACTAAGTGAGTTTTCATAAAACTTATGCAAATGCCATTGGTATCATCAAGTATTCATATGTTGTTCATTTAGTCAAATATCACAACCTTCTTCCTGAGATATAAGCACTATGTGCTTTTCCCACAATATCTCCTTCAACATGAGGCTTAGTGTTGTTGATTGTTGTGAGGTTTGGATCTTCTAGACATTACGTCTTGTTCCTGAAATCTGAACCAATCAAATTAAGAAAACAAGACTGTAAGGTTTCAATTCCATATATCTTCTAAAGATACCATTCCACTGGCCAACTTTGGTTATAAAAATCTAATTCAAATATTATCAACATTGTACCCCAAGGCATGTATTTCATCTAATTATTAACAACAATGATAATAATGTGAAACATTAGCATGATCATTTTTAGCCTTGTGAGATGCAAGAGGAAGTCATGATGGAAATAAGAATAATTAAGTCACTTTGGTAAGGTACAATTGATCTTAGGTCAGAGCCTAGATAGATTGACTTCCCCAACTCAAATGAAAGATACAATTAGAAATTGAAATTGAATGAAGTGATTAAGATAGGATTTTTAATAGGTGATCATATTGGAATGATGTGTTGATTAATTGGGTTGGTTGTCATTGATGTCAACTCTTGAAGCAAGTCCAGTAGAAAATTTTGGTAGCCCAAGACAGTGTGGTTAATGGACTTCAGTTTGATTGATGTATAATGGTATAATGTTTAATACAAATGTAGGTAAGACTATTCTAGATGGATAGTACGTATCATGCCATTTTTGGTGATATGTGGAACGCCACATAACTCCTCACGATTAGAGAGTTATGGCCTTGTAAAGTTGCAAAAACCTCACGAGTTATCGAGAAGGTCAAAGAAGTAAAAAATATTCGAGAAGCTCCTAGAAGAAGTTGACTAGTCAAGTGAGTAAAACTAGGAGTTAACCATGGGTTAAGTTGTTGCAATAAGAAAATAATTAAAAATAAATTAGTTGCAACTAGAAGTGGAGAATTTACTATTTGTGGCAAAGTGGGTTAGAAGTGGACAAGTGGTTAGAAGTGGTTCACCCTAAAAGAAGGAAATTAGGTTAAGTTTGTTAGAAGGTAACCCCTTGAGGAAGCTACATGGACGTATAAATAAGAGAGCAAGGCTCTCCTATTAGCACCTATTGAGCACATTGAATATTTATTATTTTGTAAGGTTTATTGGAGGTACTCATTGATATATTTGAAGTTGTGAAAGTTTGAGGTAGCTCGAAGGGTTGAGGGGGAAAGTTTCAAAAATACAAAAAATACTGAAAACAAACCCTAGTTTTTGAGGTATATGCGGGCTGCAATGGAGAAGGGCACATATATTGAGAGCTTGTATTTGTGAAGTGGTTGATATATTGAGAGGTTGAATATTATAAAGGGTTTGATGTCTAGTTCATGTGAGGATTATTATACTTGTTCATGATTACACACACTTGTATGGCACATGACTAGAGAGATATAGATGAATCTATCCAACAAATGCTATCATAGGATTGGGAGAAGAAATTGATGAATCTGCAATTGTTCAAAAGGTACTAAGATATCTTCCAAGAAGATTTTATCCTAAGATCTTAGCACTAGAATAAAGAGCAGATCTAGACTCAATAAGCATGAATGAACTATATGGAATCTTCACATCCTATGAAATGAGAACTGAATAGCAAAATCTAGGTATAAAAGAAATAGCATTCAAAGCATCCAAAGTTCAAAGAAAAAGGGCAAGAAAAAAGAAAAATAATATAGCAACAACAATGACATCTCGGAAGACGATGAAGAAGTGGCCAACTTTGTCAGAAGATTGAAAAAGGGAACAAATGACATATATAAAGTTAAGCTTCTGTTGATTTGTTTTAATTGTGATGGTATTGGTCATTTTTCTAACAAATGTCCTCACAAGAAAAAATAAAAGAAATGAAGAGGATTATTCAAACAACAAACAAACTTATAAAGGCAAAAGAACCAGAAAGAAAGTATTCAAGAAAAGTTTTTTCAACAAAGAAGATTGCTACTCATTAGACGAAGATGAAGTTAGTAAACGTGAGACAAAGATATTTCTATTCATGGAAATAGAAGACTCCCATAAATAAGACGTCGAACAGGAGTATGAATAAGAGGAATTTGATTACCGAGAAGAACTTTTGAGTGTTATAGAAGTTATAAAAAGAGAAAAGAAGAAAAATAAGAAACTCGAGTCAGAACTAGACAAGAAAGAAGACATTCAAAATTCAAAATCTGAAGAATTAGAATATATGATCACTAAGTTAAAGTTTGAAATAGAAGAATATAAACGAATCGAAGAAGCACTCAAAGAAAAGTTGGAAGAAAAAGACAGGATCATTGGAAATTTGGAAGCAGAGGTTGTTACTTTGAGAAAAGACATTCAACATAAGAATATGAAGAACAATTCAAATGTTTTGGATAATATTATCAATAGTCAAAGTCCACATCATGACAAGTCCGAGCTAGGATACAATCAGACAGAAAGAGGCTCAAGCTCCAAAACCACAGATAAAGAAACACAACCAAGAAGCTATAAATAGACATTTAGAGGAGACAAGAAGTCTTACAGGGAAGATCACAGGGACACTCCTCCACCTAGAAGAGTTAGATTTCAAAATTAGTGACAATCAGAAACAAGCAGGCCTCAGAATCAAGACAGATTCAGAAGAGAAACTCCTTTCAAAATATCTTCAACTCCCAGGTATCAAACTATCTTTTTTGGTTTATGTTATGTATGTAAAAATTTTGGACATAAAGATGTAAATTGCAGAGCTAATCGTAGGAACAAAAACAACTTTGAAATTCATGCACAAAATGGTTATCCAATAAGGCCTATTGAAACACAAAAAATAAGCTACAACATGTTTGAATCATTGAGAATTGAAATGGAATGATACAAATGAAAAAAATGTGGACACATGGCCAAATATTGAAGAATGTCAGTCCCTCCTAGATAATCACAACAAAATAACAACAATCACAGACATGAACCTCAACAAAGAATATGGATACGAAAGCAGGATCAATTTAACAATGAAGAATGCACACTCGCTCTATAGGATAAACACAATAAACATGGTTGGTATGTTGACAATGGTTGTTCAAAGCACATGAAAAGTGATGAAAACATGTTTCTTACATTGGGAAAGGAAAGAGATGGGTCATTTTCCTTTGGAAATGATGACTCAACTAGAATCATTGGAAAGGGCATAGTCAGAATTGGAAACAAGAATATCAAGGCAGAAAATGTTCTACTAGTGGAAGATATGAAACATATTCTCCTAAGTGTAAGTCAAATGTGTGACCAAGGTCATAAACTTACATTCAATTCATAGAAGTGCGAGATAAGAAAAGAAGGTTTAGGCAAATTGATTGCAACAGTAGAAAGAAATTCAAGAAATATATATGTATTAAGTGAAATTTTAAATGAAAAGTGTTGTCTAGGAAAGGGAGATGAAGGTTTGGTATGGAAAAAAAGAATGGGTCACATAAACTTCGATAACCTCATCAAAGTCAGCAAAAAGGAAGCAGTTAGAGAAATGCCTCAGATCACAAAACCAACCAACACAATATGCAAGCATTGTCAATGAGGAAAGAAAACAAAGACCATGATCAGATCAAAGGAATACTTAACGACAATACCACTAGAAATTGTGCATATTGAAATAGTTGGACCAACTAGAACAAAGGGTTTAAAATGTGAGAAATACTTTATGTTATTGGTTGATGATTATACAAGAATGACTGCAATTTGTTTTCTTGGGAATAATTCAAAAGCATTTGAAAACTTCAAGGTATACAAGGAAATGGTTGAAAATTAAATGGATTCAAAAATCAAATGTTTGAGATCTAATAATTGAGGAGAGTTTACTTCAAAGGAATTTATCGATTTCTGCATAAAGCATGGAATACAAAGGAAATTATTCATTGGTAGGACACCTCAACAGAATGGAGTTGTTGAAAGAAAGGACAGGACAGTATAGGAAATGGCTCGAACAATGTTAATGGATTCTAAATTGACAGATGTGTTTTGGACACATGCAGTGCATACAACATTTCACATTCAAAACAAGTTAATGATCGGAAAAAACAGTGACAAAAATCCCTACAAGCTATGGAAAGGAAGACCAACAAATGTGAAGCACTTCAGAGTGTGCAAAAGTAAATGCTACATCAAAAGAGAAGATGTTAGAATGGGAAAGTTTGACTCTCATGTGGAAAAAGGTGTACTTGTCGGTTACTCAAGTACAAGGAAATCATACAAGTGTTACAATCTAAGGCTCAACAAAGTTGTGGAAAGCATCAATGTAACAGTTAATGAAATAGGTGGATGAAAATTAAAGGAAGAAGAAAGGAATCAGTGGAACATGTTTATGAAGAAGAAGCAAATAATGAAGAAGAAGCAGAAGGAGAAGAAGAATAAGATCATATAGAAGTAGAAGAGAAAGTTCAACAAGTTCCTCCAAAGAGACCTAGACAACGAGTACAGAAGAATCATCTTTCAGATCATATTTTCGGAAACAAATATGCGGGAATTGAGACTAGAAGAAAAATTTGTTGACCAAAACAAATGCACCTAGCACTCTTATCTTCGATTGAAGAATCTTTTTTTGAAGAAGCTAGTAAGGATGAATTCTGGAAAAAGTCCATGAATGAAGAGGTGGATAAAATAGAGAAGAATGACACTTGAGAATTGGTTCCAAGACAAAGGTAAAAGAATGTGATTGGTACAAAGTGGGTCTTCAGAAATAAATTGAATGGAGATGGACAGGTTACTAGGAACAAATCTAGATTGGTATGTAAAGGATACACACATGTTGAAGTTATCTACTTTGAAGAGACATTTTACCCAGTTGTCATAATGGAAGCAATATGATTGGTCTTAGCTTAGGCATGCTCCAAGAATATTAAAGTGTATCATATGGACGTGAAATCAACATTTATGAATGGGGAACTTGAAGAGGAAGTCTGATTGAATAAACAGAAGGATTTTAGCTGTTAGAGAATGAATATTATGTGTGCAGGTTGAAGAAGGCATTGTATGGTCTAAAACATTCTTCTAGAGCATGGTTCTCTAGACTGGATAGATATCTACAACAAACAGAGTTCAGAAAAGGAAGTGCAAACAACAACCTCTACATCAAGGTAACTCAGGATAGTATTTTATTAATTGAAGTTTATGTTGATGATATTATTTTTCGAACTGATGATGAGATGTTAAGACAATAATTTGTAAAAGATATGTAGAATGAATTTGAAATTTCATTAATTGGAGAACTATCCATCTTTCTGGGTCTTCAGATATGTCAAAGAAACCAAGGAATTTTTATTTCTCAAACTATGTACATCAGAGAAATTCTAAAGAGGTTCGGAATGGAAGATTGCAAACTAGTTAACACTCCTATGCAAACCGGTTGTAAGTTAAGAAAAGATGATGATTCATTGTCTATAGATCAAAGGAAGTATAGGTCAATGATTAGTAGCTTACTTTATGTGACAACATCCAGACTAGATGTAATGAAGGCAGTTTGGACAAGCGGCACGATTTCAGGAAACAACAAAGGAGTCACATGTTCTAGTAGTGAAGAGGATTTTCAGATATCTCAAAGGCATAGAAGAGTTTGGATTATGGTATCTAAAAGGAAAGGATCTATCACTTATTGGCTACACAGATGCACATTGGGTAGGTTGCATTGATGACTTATGAAGCACCAATGGAGCGACATTCTACCTGGGTGAATGTTTGGTCTCTTAGATAAGCAAGAAATAATCACCAGTATCATTGTCTACAACCGAAGTAGAGTATATTGTACCAGCATCATGTTGTACACAGGTTATATGGATGAAACAAACTTTGATAGATATACAGGTTGAGTATGATGAGCCAATTCCTATATATTGTGATAATACAAGTGTTATCAGTATCTCAAAGAATCTAGTGATGCACTCAAAGATGAAGAAGATTCAATCAAATATCACTTTCTACGGGAACGGGTTTCAGAGAATAACATTGGAGTTGAATATGTGGGGACAAAGGAACATGTTTCAAATATCTTCACAAAACTGCTTCCAAGGGAATCCTTTGAGTATCTTTGCCAGAGACTTGTAGTAATTTCTACTCCAAAATGAATTCTTTTGAATGATTATCTTATATGTCTTAGATTTACATGAGGAAGCACCACACAGAGGACAATTCAGGTTTGGGGAGAAGGGTCACAAAGAGTTCAGTTAGGGGGAGAAGTCCTAAGGATAGTTCAGTGAAGGGGAGCAACCCTGGACAGAAAGTTAGCTTTGACATAGAATTAGATGCTTGGAGAAAGAGAACATAGGAATGTTTCTATAGGGAGTGATGGGCACAGAGGGAGCATAAGAAATATTACTTCAGTGTTTCATTAGAGTGTTTCCATCAATTTCAAAGGGGGATATTGTTGATTAATTGGGTTGGTTGTCATTGATTTCAACCCTTGAAGAAAGTCCGGTAGCCCCAAACAATATGGTTAAGGGACTTCAGTTTGATATATGTATAATGGTATGAAGTTTAATATATTTGTAGGTAAGACTATTCTATATGGATAATACATATCATGTCATTTTCGATGATATGTGGAATGCCACATAACTCCTCACGGTTAGAGATTTATGGCCTTGTGAAGTTGGAGAACCCCCATGAGTTATCTAGAAGGTCAAAGAAGTCAAAATGGTTCTAGAAGCTCCTAGAAGAAGTTGACTAGTCAAGTGAGTAAATCTAGGAGTTAACCATGGCTTAAGTTGTTGCAATAAAAAATAATTAAAAATAAATTAGTTGCAACTAGAAGCGGAGAATTTACTATTTGTAGAAAAGTGGGTTAGAAGTGGACAAGTGGTTAGAAGTGGGTTATCCCTAAAATAAGGAAATTGGGTTAAGTTAATTAGAAGGTAACCCTTTGAGGAAGCTACATGGAAGTGTAAATAAGATAAAAAGGCTCTCATTATTAGCACCTATTGATCACATTGAATATCTATTATTGTGTAAGGTTTATTGTAGGTAATCATTTATATATATGAAGTTGAACAAGTTTGAGGTAGCACAAAGGGTTGACAATGAAAGTTTTGGAATTACAGAAAATATAGAAAAAACCCTAGTTTTTGAAGTGTATGCGGGCTGCAGTGGAGCAGGGCACGTATGTATGTAGGATAACCGTATATTAGGGTGCATAAATGAAATAAAATCCCTAGAAGCTTGAAAATATGAAGATGTTGGATCTCTAGAGTCTGAAAGCAATCTCCCAGGAAGGTCTACAGTGATCGGGTACATCAGATCTATCTACTGGTTCAAAAGGCATGTCTTATTTCTATGATTTGTTGGATTTTGTTGTATACATGAGAAATGGTTATGGGGGTTTGAGGATTTTCCCTAAAGAGATTAGTGGCCGCATGAGACTTTCTGTATAATTCATATCTACAGGAATATAGTGTTGGTATAATCAATATTTATCATTGATACAT
The DNA here is from genome assembly GCA_009831015.1 of Picea engelmannii. NCBI lineage: Eukaryota > Viridiplantae > Streptophyta > Pinopsida > Pinales > Pinaceae > Picea > Picea engelmannii. The sequence goes on from ML810255.1 coordinate 43,919, forward strand.
CTTGTTAGAGTTGAGGGATATCTTGTATTTCTTGTCATATGGTTAAGGTTTTTTGTGGTACATGGTTGATAGATTGTGTTTGTGAAGTGGTTGATATATTGAGAGGCTAAATATTAGAAATGGTTTGATGTCTATTTCATGTGAGGAATATTATACTTGTTCATGATCACATACACTTGTATGGCACATGACTAGAGAGATATAGATTCTTTGAGTAAGGGATATGTATGAGTATTTATGCATAGGGAACACTTAGAGTTTGGACATAGTGACAGGTTGCAGGTTGATGGGAAAGAGGTTGCAGATGGTCAAGACTTTTTAGAAGAGAGAAAACCATAGTTTTTAGAAGGAATACACAGACTGCAGTATAGATAGGGCGTGTACATACACATTATGCATAATAGATAGGTCGCTTATTTTTTGCTTTTGGTTGGTACAGGCTCAGTTCAGGTACATTTTGATTACAAGGCAGTGGTACAAGTTGGATATAGGTTAGTGGTACAGGTTGGTACATGTTTACTATGCTATATATTACAATGACAGTGTGGCAGTTGTTTCCTCATTTGACACTTATATTTTAGGGTGGCAGGGTCAGGCAAGGATAGGTGTTTGTTTCCACTTTCCTGTGGTAGACGGAGAAAATAGGGGGTTGAAGCCTCCTTATGGTTGTATCCAGAGAATTGAGGAGTTGTATATTCCCTTAGGTTGTATCCCGGAAACATAGGGGTAAGAGCCTCCTTCTAGTTGTAGCTGGAGAACAAAAGAAGTTGGTGCTTCCATTGAATTTAATTCTGAAAGACATATAAGAAAAAAAATTATGTGGTTTTCTCCCGCATTAGGTTTCCATGTAAAAATACTGGTGTATTGTGTATGTGTAAGATTGTTCATTTGTTCATGGTTTATTTACTCTGCACTTATTGGATGATAATTCCATATTGATCATAAAGATAAATAACACTTGCATAATGTGGTTAAAAAGATTAAAAATATCTATTACTGATTCACCCCCCCTCTTAGTAATACAAAAATTGGTATTAGAGAAGGTTCCTTTAGAAATCATTTTAACCACTGAAAGCTAGATCATGGAGAGCAACAATATGTATAAAAATGGAATACCACAGTTTGATGGACAAAACTATGCATTCTGGAGAAGAAGGATGAAAACATATGCACATGCACATGGATTTGAAGTTTGGAAATCAGTTGTAGATGGATACAAAGAACCAACAATTCCTCTAACAAATGACAACAGAAAAAAAAAACTCAACCTAAATAATTCCAAAGACTCAAATGCACTTCTGAATGGTCATTTTGATTCAGTATATACCAAATTTATACATTGTATCTCCGCTAAATATATTTGGGAAAAACTTCAAAATATTTATGAAGGAGATTCAAAAGTCAATGAAGCAAAGCTTCAAAATTACAAAGGTCAATTCGAACAACTAAAGATGAAGGAAGATGATAATATTGCAGCTTACGTCTTACGAGATGATGAAATAGTGAATGCTATCATAGGATTGGGAGAATAAATTGATGAATCTGTAATTGTTCAAAAGGTACTAAGATCTATTCCAATCAGATTTGATCCTAATATCTAAGCACTAGAAGAAAGAGAAGATCTAGACTCAATAAGCATGGATGAACTACATGGAATCTTCACATCCTATGAAATGAGAACTGAACAGGAAAATCCAGGTATAAAAGAAGTAGCATTCAAAGCATCCAAAATGTCAAAGAAAAAGGGAAAGAAAAAATAAAAAGAATATAGCAGTAGTAGTGACATCTCTAAAGACTATGAAGAAGTGGTCAACTTTGTTAGAATATTGAAAAAGGGAACTGGCGACAAATATAAAGGTAAGCTTCCATTGATTTGTTTTAAATGTGATGGTATTGCTAATTTTGCTAACAAATGTCCTCAAAATAAAAATAAAAGAAATGAAAATGATGATTCAAACAACAAACAAACATTTAAAGGCAAAAGAACCAAAACAAAAGTCTTCAAGAAGCATTTTTGCACCAAATAAGATTGTTCCTCATCAAACAAAGATGAAATCAATGAAAGTGAGACAGAAAGAGTTATAATCATGAAAATAGAAGAATATGGTAAATAAGACACCGAAGAGGAGTATGAAAAATCAAAAGTTGACTACAAACATGAACTGTTGAGTGTTATAGAAGTTATAAAAAGAGAAAAGAAGAAAAACAAGAAACTTCAGGAAGAACTAGACAAGAAAGAAGACATTCAGAATTCAAAATCTGAAGAATTAGAATATATGATCACTAAATTAAAGGTTCAAATAGAAGAAGACAAAATAATCGAAGAAGCTCTCAAATAACAGTTGGAAGAAAAAGACATGATCATTGGAAATTTGGAAGAATACGTTGTTACTTTGAGAAAATAACTTAAAAATAAGAATTCACAGAACAATTCAAAGGTTTTGGATAATATTATCAATACTCAAATCCCACATCATGAAAAGTATGGGTTAGGATACAATCAAACAAAAAGAGGCTCAAGTTCCAAAACCACGGATAATGAAACACAACCAAGAATATATGCATAGACAATTAGAGGAGACAAGAAGTTTTACAGGGAAGATCATAGGGACACTCCTCCACCTAGAAGAGTCAAATTTCAAAATCAGTGACAGTCAGAAACAAGAAGGCCTCAAGATGAAGAAGGATTCAAAAGAGTAACTCCTTTCAGAAGATATTCAACTCCTCGGTATCAAACTATCTTTTTTGGTTTATGTTATGCATGTAATAATTTTGAACATAAAGTTGCAAATTGTAGAGATAATAGCAGGAACAAAAACAACTTTGAAAGTCATGCACAAAATGGTTATCCAATAAGGCCTAGTGAAACACAGAGAATAAGCTACAACAGGTTTGAATAATTGAGCACTGAAGTGGAATGCTACAAATGTAACAACTTTGGACACATGGCCAATGATTGTAGAATGACATTCCCTCCTAGAGAATCACAACAGAATAATAACAGTCACAGATAGGAACCTCAACAAAGAATATGGATAAGAAAATAGGATCATTTTAACAATGAAGAATGCACACTCAATCTATAGGATAAACACAAGAAATGTGGTTGGTATGTTGACAGTGGTTGTTCAAAGCACATGACAGGTGATGAAGAAAAATTTCTGACATTAAGAAAGGAAAGAGTTGGATCAGTCTCCTTTGGAAATGATAACTCAGCTAGAATCATTGGAAAGGGAACAATCAGAATTGGCAACAAGAATACCAAGGCAAAAAATGTTCTACTAGTGGATGATATGAAACATAATCTCCTAAGTGTAATTCAAATGTGTGACCAAGGTCATAAACTTACATTCGATTCACAAAAGTGTGAGATAAGAAAACCAGGTTCAGGAAAATTAATTGCAACAACAAAAAGAACTCCAAGCAACATATATGTATTAAGTGAAATTGGAAATGAAAAGTGTTGTATAGGAAAGGAAAATGAAGGTTTTATATGGAATAGAATAATGTGTCACATAAACTTCGATAACCTCATCAAATTCAGCAAAAAGGAAGCAGTTAGAGAAATGCCTCAGATCATGAAACCAACCAACACATTATGCAAGCATTGTCAAAGAGGAAAGCAAACAAAGACAAGATTCAAATCAAAGGAATACTCAACAACAAGACCACTGGAAATTGTGCATACTAATCTAGTTGGACCAACTATAACAAAGGGTTTAAAAGGTGAGAAATACTTTATGTTATTGGTTGATGATTATACAAGAATGAATTCAATTTGTTTTCTCATGAATAAGTCATAAGCATTTGAAAAATTCAAGGTATACAAGGAAATGGTTGAAAATGAAATGGTTTCAAAAATCAAATGTTTGAGATCTGATAATGGATGAAAGTTTACTTCAAAGGAATTTATTGATTTCTGTAGAAAGTATGGAATGCAAAGGCAATTATTCATTGCTAAGACACCTCAACAGAATGGATTTTTTGAAAGAAAGGACATGACCGTACAGGAAATGGCTCGAACACTGTTAATGGATTCTGACTTGACGGATGTGTTTTGGCCACATGCAGTGCATACAACATTTCACATTCAAAACAGAGTAATGCTTAGAAACAATAATGACAAAACTCCCTATGATCTATGGAAAGGAATACCAACAAATGTAAAGCACTTCAGAGTGTTCGGAAGAAAATGCTACATCAAAAGAGAAGATGTCAGAATGGGAAAGTTTGAATCTCGTGTGGAAAAAGGCGTACTGGTTGGTTACTCAAGTACAAGGAAAGCATACAAGTGTTACAATATAAGGTTCAACAAAGTTGTGGAAAACATCAATGTAACAGTTGATGAAACATGTGGACAAAAATTAAAGGAAGCAAAAAAGGAATCAGTGAAATAGGCTTACAAAGAAGACTCAAATGATGAAGAAGTTGCAGAAGGGGAAGATGATGAAGATCAAACAAAATTAGAAGAGAAATTTCAACAAGTGCCTCCAAAGACACCTAGAAAATGAGTACAAAAGAATAATCCTTCAGATCATATTATCGGAAACAAATATGCGGGAATTGAGACTAGAAGAAAAATTTGTTGACCAGAACAACTACACCTAACACTCTTATCTTTGATTGAACCAAACAATTTTGAAGAAGCCAACAAGGATGAATTTTGGAAAAAAGGCCATGAATGAAGAGTTGGATCAAATAGAGAAGAATGACACTTGGGAATTGGTTCCAAGACCAAGGTACAAGAATGTGATTGGCACAAAGTGGGTCTTCAGAAATAAATTGAATGAATATTGATAAGTTACCAGGAATAAAGCTAGATCAGTATGTAAAGGATACGCACAGGTTGAAGGAATTGACTTCGAAGAGACGTTTGCCCCAGTTGCCAGAATGAAAGCAATTCGATTGATCTTAGATTATGCATGCTCCAAGAATATTAAAATGATCTTAGATATGAAATAAACCTTTCTGAATGGGGAACTTGAAGAAGAAGTCTACATTGAACAACCAGAAGGATTTCAGCTGTCAGAGAATAAAGATTACGTGTGCAGGTTGAAGAAGTCCTTGTATGGTCTAAAACAGGCTCCTAGATCATGGTTCTCTAGACTCGATAGATATCTACAATAAGCAGATTTCATAAAAGGAAGTGCAGACAACAACCTCTACATCAAGGTAACTCAAGATAGTATTTTATTAATTGAAGTTTATGTTGATGATATTATTTTTGGAAGTGATGATGATAGGTTAAGCCATAAATTTGTAAAGGATATGTAGAATGAATTTAAAATGTCATTTCTTGGAGAACTATCCTTATTTTTGGGTCGTCAAATATTTCAAAGCAACCAAGGAATTTTTATTTCTCAAACTAAGTATATCAGAGAAATGTTAGAGAGGTTCAGAATGGAATATCACAAACTAGTTAACAATCATAAGCAAACCAATTGCAAGTTGAGAAAAGATGATGATTCACCATCTACAGGTCAGAGGCAGTAAAGGTCAATGATTGGAATCTTACTTTATGTGACAACATCCAAACCAGATGTAACGCAGGCAGTTTGGACATGTGGCATGATTTCAAGCAACACCAAAGGAATCACATGTTCTAGCAGTGAAGAGGATTTTCAGATATCTCAAAGGCACATAAGAGTTTGGATTATGGTATCTAAAAGGAAAGGATCTATCACTTTTTTCCTACAAATATGCATATTGGGCAGGTTGCATGGACGATGGATGAAGAACTAGTGGAGTGGAATTCTAATTGGGTGAATGTTTGGTCTCTTGGATAAGAAATAAAAAATCATAAGTATCATTGTGTACAACCAAAGCATAGTATATTGCATCAAAAACATGTTGTACACAGGTTCTATGAATGAAACAAACTTTGATAGATATACATGTTGAGTATGATGAGCCCATTCCTATATATTGTGATAATACAAGCACTATCAGTATCTCAACGAATCTAGTGATGCACTCAAATACGAAGCACATTCCAATCAAATATCACTTTCTACGAGAATAGGTTGCAGAGAAGAAAATCAGAGTTGAATATGCGGGGACAAAAGAACATCTTGTAGATATCTTCACAAAAACTCTTCCAATGGAATCCTTTGATTATCTTCTCCAGAGACTCAGAGTAATTTCTACTCCAAAATGAATTCTTTTGAATTCTTATCTTATATGTCTTAGATTTACATCAGGAAGCACCACACAAAGGACAATTTAGGTTGGGGGAGCAGGTTCAGGAAGAGTTCAGTAAGTGGGAGAATCCCCAAGGATACTTCAGTTAGGGGGAGTAGTTGTGGATGGGAAGTTACCTTTTCCATTGATTTCAAATGGGGATAGATTCACTAGATGCAGGTCAGAGAATTAGATTCTTGGAGAAGGAGAACAAAGGAATTTTTCTCGGGGGATCAATGGTCACCGAGGGATCACAAGCAATATGACTTCAATGTTTCTTCAGAGTGTTTCCATCAATGCCAAAGGGGGATATTGTTGATTAATTGGGTTGGTTGTCATTGATGTCAACCCTTGAACCAAGTACGGTAGAAAATTCCAGTAGCCCCAAACAGTATGGTTAAGATAATTTAGTTTGATTGATGTACAATGGTATGAAGTTTAATATATTTGCAGGAAATACT
>ML810256.1:0-15455 GCA_009831015.1 Picea engelmannii
GACCTTTCCATAGGAAATACCATGATTGCAATGATCTCGGTCTTTGAGTGGTCAATTCCTCTCAAGAAACTTTAAAGGAAACGTTCTATTGTCAATACCATTGGAATTTTTTGGCCAACAATTTTGTTGGTATATTGAAGAAGTCTGCAAATTCACAAGAGAGACATACATAGGCTCTTCTTTGCATCTTTGTTTGTCACGGAACTGAATGTGGGGGTATAAGGGACCCCCAAAAAAACATGGAGACTTAAAATATGGTGCAATGATATATAAAAATCATTGAGTTCCATGCATAGAGACTGATTGAGAAGAGCCATGGCAACATCCGAGTTGCAGCTGTGTTTTCTCTGCTGCAAAATATGTTAAATAAAAAAATATTTCAATTTTTTAGAAATAATAACCATTGCTTACTAAGCCATTCAAACGGATGCTCCTTGGATAGTTGATATTTTTGAAGAACTGCCTCTGGGATTATTGTCGTTGGACTAACTCCTTCATCTACTTATTCCTTCTTTGCAAGAGCTTATATGACTCTCTTGCCACATTTTGGACGAAGTTGAGGATGAACTTTCCATCATTTCCCAATCCAATGGCCACTCATCTCACAATGATTGCAATATTTCCTTTGCTTCTCCTTTAACAAAATCTCCTTGTCACAAGGACGTGAAATGGGTTATTTTTGTCTTATCTCACTTCGAGTGGACGTGCTCGTCTTCTTTATCCAAACTTTATTTGTTTGATGCTTGGCCACATTATGGTTAGGAGATATAATGCAGAAACCATTTTTCTTACATTCAAGAAAAGGATTTGAATGACTTTCATACCTTTCTAAATTGTCCTTGATGTAGATCTGACGAGGACTAGGACTAGATGATTTGTCTCCTCTCTTGGAACCTGATGATGTAAAAATGGTTTTTAAAGTGTCTCTTGCCTAAAAAAACTTTGAGCACTCTCCAATATCCTCTTGACTGTATCCTAAACCTGCAAATTGTGGTCTTTGTACCACCTCTAATGGTTGAGTGATTCCTCGTCCATGAATGCCAAGTCCACCTCCTATGTATGCCATCTTTGTGAGGAGCTTCATGACCATGTTAGTTTCATAAAGAGACAAAAATTGAACATGAAGAAACATCATATACCTCGGTTTGAGTTTGCGCATCCACGATAGAAAGCTCTTTGTCTTCCATTCATTCACCATGTTGCAACTTAGCCAAGAGATCATCCTTGGTTTGCAATTCGAGTTGCAATTCTTCAAAAATTTCTTGAGTACTTCTCCATGAAGATGAGATCTCTCTTGAATATCTTGCTTCTCTTCTTCTGCAACCTGCAAAATTCTCCTCAACTCTGCATTTTCATCTTGAATGTTGTGATTTATCTCCTCTAATTCTTGAATTCTTTATGGTTGGTTCGCTCCTTTTCCCATCCTGCAAAGCAGTCATCCTAGCTCTGATACCACATGATCTGAAAATGAGTGAGTACTTTACTCTACGCAATTTTTCAGTCGAAAATCGTTTTCTGACGAATTAGTTGCATAAGGATTAAAAGGCACATGAATACATGATTAACAATGATTTTAAACAATAATACATAACATACATGAACTCAAATGGAGTAAAGCGCGTGAAAATACAAGAGACAGACAACCAATGTTGGTAACAGAGTTCACCTCTCCTGGGATACGTCTGCAGACCCGCTTCAATTGGAATACGGATCGCTTTCATTCCTTCTTCAAAATATGTTGGGACCTTCTCATAAGTGATTACATAAGAGACGCCTTCTCCTTCAATCAAGATTCAAGAAGACTACTCACACTCGTATATCTCCATACATCAAGAAGGATAATTCCTTACATGAATAAGTCTCTCAATGCTTAGGAGTAGTATCTCTATGGATTTCTAACTCCACTCATTAAATCTCCATTACTCTCCCCCCTTACATAGGGCTCACATAAGGTCTTATATATTTTTCCTCACTCACTCTTAAAAAAGAGCATTAATTCCTAGATCCACAATAATAGAATCTAATTACAAAAGAGGAAAAACAAGATCCATAAATGTAGGATCTCAAACTATCTTCAAGTACATAATGGGAAAAGTATCAAAACCACCCAAAGACTCTTCATCCATGTCCTTGATTCTCTCAACATATAATTGAGAATAATGGCAAATTGGTGTGATGTGGTTTCTCACATAAAAATCAATTTCCAAAATTATAATTTAATGGTAAATACGTTAGTCTAATTTCCCTCACAAGTATTAATCACTTTACATCAATAATGTATGAGTTTTTCCAAAAGCTCATAAAGCATAATTAAATGCATGAGCATCTCATAAAATCATAAAAGAATGTATGAGACCCTTTTCTCACAAAGAATTAATAAAATGCACAAGAAAATAAAACTCAAAACATATAAGTTCACCACCTTCAACACTCTACAAATCCACTTGGTGAACACAGTAAAGTTCTTCCATGTGTGGAAATTCATCCAGATCATCTAGTCACTTAATGTATGTGATGATTGGTGAGGAAATCTACTTCACATAGTTATGAAGTCATGGGATAGATAAAACCATCATGAGGAAGTGTAAGAGTTTCCATCCTATTGGAAATTCATTCCTCCATTTTCATGCATGTTCTTGGAATTTGAATTCTTCTTTACCCATTAAACAAATTTTTTTGACGTTTTGGTTTCTATATTTCTCATCAAAAAATGTTGTGTCTAAAATTGTGCTCTTCAACAATGAAGTTTTGATAAGAAATTAACCCTTCAATCATAATTTTTTTTGTATATTTTAACCTTGTACAATATTTTACTACAAATAGATTTTCAATAAAAGAATAGAAAAGATACAATGGAAAATACACACATTACACAGAGATTTTTCCGCTGGAAACACAAACCGGGAAAACCAACATATTCTATATTCATTCATAGTGATACATTGTTTACAATAAAATATACATATAGGAGCCAGCGACATCAACAATCCTAACCCAATGACCTGGATTAGTCAACAACCCCAATTCCTTAATCGAAAATAGAAAAGCATCGGCAAAAACTATGTGCCAAAAAACCGCCCAACAATGGACATGAAAAACAAGGCAAAATGCGACATGTTTCCCGAGGAAAAAAAAATATTGGGGGCATTTCCCCTGACCCCCCTGCGTGCCCAACGCAATGTAGCAAACACTAGAACTAGTCATGCAAAGAATATAACGCATACCCAACATTTTTTATTAAAAAATTATCCTTCAATAATAAAGTCCACATACTCTTCAAAAGAGGAAAATCAAAATGGTGTGTTAAGCATAAAGTTCACACACACACACACACACACATAACCTAAATCCATTTTAATTCAACAAAATAGAAAAATAAATATTACTACTCTAAAATTACTCATTGTATATAAATATTGGTAAGCTATTATAGAGAAAAATTGATACCCATCCAATTAACTCCTTCGGAAAAAATAAAACCCATTTTGTAACAATACATTAAGCCTAATTACTCCAAACCTAAACGATTTTCCTAAGGGCACATCTATTGCATCAACAAAACTGACAGAAACTCGTCCTATTAATGGATTGACCCCTAGGCTCCTAGAGGATAACTATGACCTTAATTTGAACAATACACAATTTGGGGGGAAGGTAACCCAAGTTGGATAGATATACATAGGACAAAATGTGGGGATTCGCTAATGCGAGGGCTTTCCAATCTCTTACCTTACATCAATCTCAAGGAAAATCATTGTGGATTTATACTAAGGGTACATGAACGTCACTGCTAAGTTTCATCGTATTTTTTAAGATTTAAATTTTACTTTGGAATAATTAATGACGATGATAAAGAGTATTGGTTGGACAGGGTTCCATTACTGTGCTTATCAAAGCTTGGGTCCTCCATTTGGTTTTATACTTTTGTATTCAATTTCAATACGAATGAGAACTCGAAAAACTGAGAACTAAGGACCTCTCTATGTAAAATGTGATAGAAAGTATGTAAAGATCTAGTGTGTCCCATCAAGAATAGGACTTTGTAGTGTTTCTATGTGCTTTATTGATTTTCAATTTCCATTTCGTGAAGAAAGAGCAATCCTCTATTTTCTTATATTTTGACATTGTAAAAAAAATATTCCCTTTATTTTAGATTTAGTGTTAATGTATACGCTTATCCATCTACAATATATTTTTTCATAGCATGTACATTCGATATATCTGGATAACTTAAATCTTTAATAATTGGAGTGTTATGTTCGATGGAAAAATTGCAAACAAATAAACAAAAATGGATGTAAACCAAAACTATATGGATTTTTGCTTTCATGAGAGGTTTGAACACAAGACTCCATAGACGCAAAGAAAAACTCATATCTAAACTTAGACATAATGTCATGTACATTCAATTTATCTGGATAACCCAAATCTTATAATTAATAATTGGAGTGTTTCATTTCATGGAAAATTTGCAACCAAATAAATAAAATGGATGCAAAGCAAAACTATATCGATTTTTTTTATTTCATGACATATTTGAACTCAAGACTCCATAGACAAAAGAAAAACTCGTAACAAATATTAGAAACAATGAGAAATCTGCAAAATGCCTTGGCCCTTACCTGATTATTGGTTTCCAAACCCCATAGGAGCTTCATCACAAAACATCACTTGTAGCATCGTCATCACACGAGTGAAGGTTATCCATCCCGTGTAGCCTATAAGGGAAAGGAAGCAATGCATCTTTTCGAGGAAGGGAAGGTCATCCCTGTCATGAGTTATCCAAAGGCCGAGTCTAGACTCGTGGTAAATCCAAAACAACTTGCTTGCCTAGGTTTCATCCTTTGACAATAGAAACTCCACATATTATAATTCAATGTCCATTGTTTGATTGAGAGTAAATAGTGGTGGGTAGATATTTGCAGCTCATTAAGCACCACCAACTATTGAGAATAAAAAATGGATTTGGAAATCACATAAATGCATGCTCCAACCTCCAACACAATTGCACTTACCTCTTGTTATCACACTGTTTGTAGTTGGAGTAAAAGATGGATGGAAGATGGGCAAACTGGCGAAATTGAGACTATCCTACCACTGTCACCTCAATAGGATAGCTATTTCTGTTTAGGGTGTTAGGCCCAGGGGAGACATCCCTGGTGACTTGGGGTTCTAAGAAGGCAAAGGCTTAAAAGGCTAAGTGATACTTTCCCCCTCACAAGTCACCACCGATCAGAAAGTATCGGCTAATCAGCGAATAAAGATAAATAATAACCAAAAAGTGTACATGCCCGAGACAAAGCAACAAGGAAACTATACATGCGCAAGATCACTTGTTGGTTAGTACTTCATATAATCAAGGACTTATGATATAAAAAAATTAATAGACAATCTTGATGAAGAAAATCAATGATGTAAACTAGCAATGATTACAATGCATCACTTCACAATAAATTCTAAAGAAGAAACTTCACAATGTGCAATGGCAATTTATCATCAATGTAATAATACCAACATTAGAAGCAATGCTTCAGCCAATCACTCAATTTCTTTAAAGATAAATAAATGTTGCAAGGTATAAGTATAACACAAGTAGATAATGGCAGCAATAGGGTTAGTGAATGTTAGTCTAAGCTAGGTTTAGAAGTAGTTAATGATTGTTCAAGAATATTTAGAAGTTGTGTCTAATCAAGGTACTCAACACACGAAGTCTTAGATCAGTGTGTTATTAGGGAAATGGTTTCAAAATCACTTCAAAGGTTGAAGGGTCGTGATGATAATGATAGGGCTAGAGACAAGAGGGTTTGGTGTTGAAGTTTTGTTAAGGCAAGGGCCTCAACAATCAAACCCTAGGGGAGACGACTCACTGAGGTGTAGTAGACCTAGGCCTGAGTGAGTCTTCCTCCTTCTCTAGCTCAAAAGACAAAATTAAACAGCTAGCTTGAGTAATAAATGATAGGGCTAAGGACAAGAGAGTTATATTATGAAGTGTTGTTAAGGCAAGGCTTCATCAATCAAACCCTAGGGGAAACGACTCACTAAGGTATAGAAACCCTAGGCCTTAGTGTATTTTCCTCCTTCCTTGGCTCAATGACAAGGCAAAAAATGGCTAGGATAGAAGAGTAGAGGTAGAGTGTTTCTATGGCAAGGCTCTATCTATCTTAAAAAAATCAAAATGGCTCTTAACTTGGTAGGGACACGAAACAAGGACACCAACATGTGCCCATTCCCTAGGGTTTGATTCAACAAATTCCATTAAAATGCAAGAAAAAGATACCATAACCATTCAAATAAAGAATAATTACCTAAATTCACTTACATTCATCAACCATTCATTAGGAAAAACTCTAGTTGTAAACCTTCCACCAAGAAAATGCAGAAAATAGCCAAGAAAGAGCCTCCTTCAACAAGTGCGCATCAATTTTATGCCAAAAACCCTAAAGGAGGGTGCAAATTTCATACCTCACTAAGTGTGAGTGAAGATGATGAAAATGAGAGTTTTATCTCTCAACTTATACAATATCAAGTGACCTTAATAAAATTTAGGTCACCAAAAGGCCGACAAGACCAAAATACCAAATAATATTGTTTTACATTTAATGTCATAAATTAAACCCTAATCAAGAAAAAGTAAAGACGTCATACCCTTTCTAGGGTGACGTTATCCCTTTTTAGGGCAGCATTGGCCTCCTGGAGAAAAACGTTATCCCTCCTTGGGCCTCTCCAAGCTGCCACACGTGCCACAACTTCCATAAATGCCTCCCAAAAACGTCCATAATGCTAGATGACATCATGGGCATCCTGGGTGATGTCATGCACCTTCCAAGGCCAACGTTCCAATGGAGAGGCAACAACCCCCTTAGGTGAGGCTTTTCCAGGGTGCCCCTGTGGAATGTCCTCCTCTTCTCCAGTGAAAACCCCTATGTCATGTCTCTGCCCCTTGCTAGGGTCTCAACATCCATCTGGTGGGCTCTTCAGCCCCATGGAGGTCCGAACTAATCATCTCCCCATGTGTACCTGTCCAATATGGTACCTGTTTGTCGGGTATGATCATGCACATAAACAAATAATCCCTCCATGGGCTCATAATTCACAGGGATCATAGCAATGCCAATCACTTCCAATCAACAATTTTATTAAACATGTGCATAAAACCCCTTTTACTCAATCAAGTGCTCAAAGACATTATACAAATTTGCAAGGCAAGTTTGGAGGAAGTGACAGGGTGTCCTATTGGGATAGTGTCCATTGGAAATGGGATGTTTACGCAAGAGATCAAATCCAAGTCATGTTAATGGATGAGGTGGATAAGGGATGTCCTGACAAGGGGTGTATAGATAGCAGGGAAATGAAAGGCTCACCTGTGGGTGCCTTTGTAGAAGGTGAGTTGCACCTGTCCTGGATGAAAATGTTTCCAATCCCATTCATGCCTTTTATTCTTATTTATTTATTACTTTTTCTTTTAAGAAGATAATCAGGGGACACTGCCCTGGAGTGGTGACCAGTGGTGGAAATGTTACCCACAAGCACTTTCACGGAAATGAGAAGGTTGGCTCGGGATGAGACCCCCTTTCTCTTGGCCAACCAACTAAGATCCACTACCCTGGCGTGGTGACCAGCTGCTAGTAGTTTCATACCGCTAGGTGCCCATGGACCTAATAGAATGGCTTGTGATGAGACCCCCTATCCTCTGACTAATTCTTGTTTTATTATTTTTATGGGTCCCTCTTGTTTCTTGCTGAGAATCTTTTTACTGCTTTCTCGGGGATCCCTGGGCGAAGCATCTCAAGGTTTTATTTTTAGGCTTTTATCTTTTTCCAGTTGCTTTTACCTTCTGGGCCTTTAGCCCATTCTTCCCACAAGGAAATTATTACACATAAATATTACTCACTTCAATAGTGTCACAAGTGTCGTCATTACAAGTGTTGCAAGTTTCGCATTTTGGCCATAAGTGTCACAAGTGTCGCAAACATCATACTTTCATCTCGCCTATGTCGTGTCTCTAACGACATCACAGGGACACTTAAGACACCTTCAAAGATTAGTTTTGAAGAGGAGAGATCATTTGATGAAGAGTACAAAGCATTTTCCATGAACAAAACCACTTGAAAATCAATTTAAAAGGCCAATGCTCCCATACCCACTATCAGGGAGTGCCAGTGCTTCCTACCCCTCTTTGGGGAAGCGTTCCAGCACTCTGTGCACCCTTCTGGGGGAGCACTGGGATTTTTCAAGGAAATTTTGGCAGAGCTCCCCTACCCACTGTCAAGGAGTGCCAACGCTCCCTAACCTTATTTGGGGGAGCATTTCAACACTCTATGTCCCCTTCTGAGGGAGAGTTAGGCTGTTTGAGGAGATCTTGGGTTGTTGAGAAAAATCAAGGAAAAATCCCCCTCATCTATGGAGTTGATTGGATTCGAATCTCAGGTCAAGGCTGGATCTTAGGGAAGATCTACAACTGATGGAGAAGGATCCTCAACCTATCCCGAGAATATCTAAGGTGGTTGGGTCTCTCCAAGCTTATATAAGGAGGCCTTCTCATGGTGAAATAGATAGCAGTTTAGAGGCATCAAACTCATGATCTCATAAGGGATAATTATTAGTGAAAGTTACAGTCATTCTGATCGTGGAACTTTTGAGCAAGGGTCTAGACAAAGAGAGCTTGGTGAAGTTGTTGCATCTACATCTATGGTTGTAAGCACTTTGCTTTGTTTTCATTAATATAAATATGTGCTTGGTCTGTTTCCTTTAAGTTTGTGTATGTTTCATGAACTTCTTTCTTTTGATGGATCTATTATCAAGCTAATCATGGTAGAATAGGAAGTATGTTTCGTTGTTTCTTCTCATTGTATTATAGGACCTTTTGAAGAACTTGGAGATCAAGATCAGCCTGGATCAATCAAGGACAAACATCGATAAAGGTATTTTCCTTTCTTTCTTCTTCATCCTTGAATAGTTTAGCTTCATGAAAAGGAATGACAGTTTCCACATTAGCACCTTTCTGTCTTGGTTATAGGGGTCTAGTATCTAAGAGGGAATCTACTTGTTCGTAGGGGTATTCTCCTGTAACAGAAAGGTGCAACCCTTAAATGATTGGCCAACCCAATGACCAGACCAATGTCAATGGGATGGATGAGCACGAAGTAAGATGGAAAGTGGTAAGTATGATAGGAGCAAATGATGAATCTTCATAAATCCCCCCAATGGCAACTCAAAACCTTTGGGCACAAGCTTACTAGGGAATCCTTTCATTCCCCCCAAACATGGTCAAGTGGATGAGTATAAGATCCAAGCACCCGTTAGAAACAAAAATAACTAAATGCACATATTCAAAGGTTTTGAGGATTAGTGTGACACATACCATGATACCCAGACTCATTACCTCATGGAGCAAGATCCATCTCTGCTACAAGACCAAGCCGAGGTGATGGATGTTGTTGTTGCTGACAAAGTGGAGGTGTTGAAAGGAAAAAAATATGGGCCCTTCAGGGCCATGCCTAAATCAATCTGGCTCTCAGTACTCCATGTCTAGGACCTGTGGGCCTTGAGACATAATCTCCTCAGTTATCCCTAAAATGGGGGATAACACCTCCAACACATGACAAAAGTGCAAGGTATTAATGATGTTTTGTAAAATTAATAACCCATCAAAAATGCATTTAATCAATTTGCATACCCATTTTGTAGCCTCCCTCTCTTGCATGCACCTGATGTGAATTTGTCTTTGAGGACACTTGTGTGCAAGTGATCTGGTTCATTATATGATTGTCTTCTTCGCTTATGGATTCTGATGATGAGATTGTGGATTATGATGTTATGTTATGTTATTTATGTATAGAGAGGTACTATTGACTAGTTTCTCCTAAGTGTGCAGGACTCTAGACATATTGAGGATTTCGATGGCATCGATGGACCTCCTTGAACTCGGGATCGATTCAGGGAGTGGAGTCTATATGGTTTGAGTATTTTTGTTATTGCATATGTGACACATGACTAGGTATATTATGATGTTGTTTATGGATCGTAGACATGTTTCATTGAGGGATGCAGGTTGTTGATTGCTTGCTAATCATACTCACATTAGGAGTAAAGGGATCCATGAACAACAACCAGATATATTGAGGGAGAGGTGTGGCAGCACCCCTTCCACAACCTACTAGAACTCCCATCGTGGCTCAAACTATAGGTTAACGATTACCTAGTTTGATAGATCCACGATGTCGTGAGGGAAGACTGAGACAGTCACTCACGAAGATTCTAAGGGGTTCGCAATATGTCATGGTCCTTATTCCTTAGAGGCCCTTAGTCTCCCACAAGGTCACCCGACGAAGTATTGACTCCAAGGGTTGGCAATCTACCAAAATTATTCAAAAGGTGAGTGGCACCGTTGGAGCACATAGTGCATCTTGAAGGGCACGTCACATAAATGAAACATGAATAAAGGCAAGTGGAACCCTTGGAGAATGTTGTGTGTCCTAAAGGGAACATCATAATTTTTAACATTGGTGAGTCAATGAACCTAGGTTCCTAGAAAAGAGTATTTTATTTTGACGTGGTCAGCCTTAAAATAAATGTTGTATGAGTAAATCATATTAATTATAAAAAAAATCCCTTAAACATTCCATAGCCTAGTGATCCGGATTTTATGAGCAGAACGAAATGACTACAGATTATTAACAAGTGCTTAACACAAAATAACAGAGATATAGTAAAACTGGTTTTCTATTCAATAAGGAAATAAGTTGAAACTGTTAAATGCAATGGAAACAAGCTTGCTAGAATGGTGGCGGCTTATCTCTGAGAAGAGATGTGACGGCTGCCTCATTCGCCAGAAGAAAATTACAATGAGGCTCTGAAGGCCTTTTTACAAGAAACAAGAATGTTGAAAACCCTAGACATCCAAAAACCTAACCCTAGGAGATGAAGCGCCAAAAGTCATGTGGGCCCCGTTTGGGTAAGTTAGTACATCAACTTCCTGTGGTTGTAACTTCTGCATACGATCTTCGTTTTAGGTGTATGATAGCCAATTGGAAAGGTATAGTCTAGGAGATTCATTTTGGAGGAAATATCGAAGGAACCTCCATATTTCTCACCATTTTCCAAAAAAACATCGTTTAGTGCCTCAAAACGGCTCCAGAAGTGAAAAACTGCTAAAAATAGTAAAGTTCCAAAATTGTCAAAAATTTGTTTTGAGCCAGTTGGAAAAGGTGGGTGGCCACCTATATCCACCTGGATTAATCCTCCCTCCTTAGGAATAAATGGTCTCCATTGCATTGAGTTCCCCCATCAAATGAGGAAATTTTTGCTGAATTTGGCCCCGGGTGAGCCACTTGCCTTGGTGCAAGAGCTGCCCTGCTTTGACGACTCGATAAAGCTGGATCCTTGGCCCTTGATCTGTGTGTCCACAATATGATCACTGGATGCATGTTTTATGCAGTTGGGGTTGAGCTCTATTGGTGTCAGTTGTTCTACTACTTCCTAGGTATCCAATAATGGTGGGAAATAAGGGAAAAGGAAATCCACGTTGAACATTGGGTGCAGGCCAAGAAAAGGAGGAATGTTGAGCTCAAAATAATTATCCCCCATGGCCTTGGTGATGGTGTATGGTCCATAATGGAGTGGGAAAATCTTTTGATGGGGTCCTGCAAGGCATTCTTTCTGCAAGTGCAACCAAACTCTATCGCCCACCTGAAACTTATGTGGCACCCGATGTTGATCATGGCATTGCTTGTACTTGTCATTGGACTTTTGTAGGATATCCTAAACCTATTGGCAGATGTGTTGGATCTAATCAATGAACTGGGTGGCTTTGTTAGCTTCAGTTGGAGTAGGAGATGAGTCGGTCGAAGTGACCGCAAGGGTAAGTGAAACATGTATGGGACCCAATGGATGGAATCCCAACCCCACCTGAAAGGGGCTGTGGTCGGTTGAGCTATTTAGGGATCGGTTGTAGCTATGATGGACATAGGGAAGGCTCTCATCGCATGTGTGAGGGTTCTTTGAATTATACATGTGAAGGATATGCACAATCATTCAATTTACGACCTCGGTTTGGCCATCTGTCTAGGGATGGAAGGTTGTGGATTTGATGAGCTTGGTGTCCAGCAGTGACTAGAGGGTCAACCAGACTGTGTTGAGAAATTGGTTGTCTCGATATGATACAATGGTTTGTGGGATTCCAAAATGTACCCAGACTCGTTCAAAGAATATCTTGGCAGTGGCCTCTGTTGTGATGTTCTTCTTCCAGGCAACCAAAATTGCCATTTTAGAAAAGTGATCAACAACCACAAAAACACAGTCATTTCCCCCCTCAGTGGACGGGAGGCCCGACATGTTGTCCATTGAAATGGATTCACATGGCCTGACAGGAGTAGGAAGAGGGGTGTACATGCCCTTTTTCTTAGTGGTCGGTTTGGAAATAGCACAGGCAATGCAGGACCTGATATACTTCCTGACCTCCTGTCGAATTTTCGGCCAGTAGAAATGTTTATGTAGCATATCCATTGTCTTTTTGACATCGAAGTGTCTTTCCACCCAACTGTAGTGGGCTTCCTGGATCATATTTTCTCTCTCGCTTGATGGAACACATATATTTCTCATACAACATAACAACCCATCATGAAGATGGAAATTATCGACAACTGCGTTTACACCCAAAATTTGGTAGGTGGTGGTGAAGTCCAGGTCTGTCTCATAGATTTGGGGCCATCCAGAGGTCTCATGTCCACAAGAGTCTATCATCGTGGTGAGTGTCGCAACTAGCGGTCTGTTGAGGAAATCAGTGACGCGATTGGTGATTCCTATTTTATACTTGATGTTGAGGTGGAATTGCTGCAAGTATGTGGACCACTTCTGATGGAGGTCATTCTGCAATTTTCCTTTTGTCTGCATGAACTGTAGTGGCTTATGATTAGATTGGATGAATGCCTCCTTCCTAAGAATATATTGTCTCCACTGGCAGCAGGCTTACACAATGGAGTAAATTTCTTTGTCATAAGTAGGGCACCTACGTACAACATTTGATAGTGTCTCACTATGATAGGCCACATGGTGGTCATGCTGAGTGAGAACAATGCCCACAGCATAGTCTGAAGCATTTGTCTCAATCTCAAAGGGTTGTTGCAGGTCTGGTAGTGAAAGTACTTGGGATGAGCACAAGCGCTGCTTCAAATCATTGAATTCTTATTGTTGGGATCAGCCCCACACAAATTTATCCTTACCACCAACCCTGGTTATTTGGCTGAGGACCCATGCAATATGGGAGAATCCCAACACGAACCTGCAATACAAATTGGCAAGGCCCAAGAAGCTCTGCAGCTCAATGAGTGTGGTTTGGGTTGGCCAGTCACAGATGACTTGGATCTTGGATGGATCCACATGTACGCCATGTTGATCAATGATGTAACCCAGGCAATGGACCCTGTCCATGCTAAAGGATAAATTTTCCAAGTTGATGTATAGCTTGGGCTACCGCAGGGTATGCAGAACCTGTTGAATATGCTGTAAATGTTCGACCCAAGTCTTGTTGTAAATGAGAATGTCATCTAGATACACCACTACAAAATTGTCAAATGGTCGCAAGATATCATCCATCATCCTCATGAAAGTGGTTGGAGAATTTGTCAAACCAAAGGGCATGACCAACCATTCAAAAAGGCCTTCCTTTGACTTGAAGGCGGTCTTCCATACATCTATTTGTTCTATCGGGACCTGGTGGTAGCCAGACTTCATATCAATCTTACTGAATTATTTGTCCCCCATGAGTTGATCAAGGAGGTCATCGATTCGAGGAATCAGGTATGGGTTTATGACTGTGATTTTATTCAGAGCTCGGTAATCAATGCAGAGTCACCAGGTTCCATCTTTCTTCTGTACCAACACGATTGGGCTCCCGCAAGGTGATGATATGGGACGGATGTGCCCCTTGTGGAGAATTTCTTAGATCTATCGCTTGATCTCCTCATTCTCTAACAAAGAATGGTGATAGACTGGAACATTAGGCAGTGGTGCATCGGGGGTCATATCGATGGGGATCTTGACCTGGAAATGCAAAGGTACCTCGGTAGGTGAGGAGAAGATATCCAAGTATTCTTCCATGACCTTATCTACTTGCTTCTGTAGTATGGAGAGGTCGGCCGTAGAGATCCTGGATGTGCCTGTGATCTTTCGCTTATTCTGAGAGAGAATCACAAAGAATACCAACTTCCCCATCTGAGAGATGACCTTCCTACATTGCTTAGTAGAGATCAAGGAAATAGCACTAGGTGGGACTACCTCGGGTATCCAGTACAATTTCCTGTTCAAAGTAATAATAACACTACAAGGCCTAGACTCATATACAGCATGACGTTTCCATAAATAAGGTTTTCCCAAAAGAACATCACAAACTTCGAGAGGAGAAACATCACACAATACCTCATCTTTGAAGGGATTGATGTCGTACAACAATCGGCACTGTTGGCTGACGCGGAGATCGCTTCCTTAGCGAAGCCATCCAATGGTGTAGGGTTGTGGGTGTGGCATTATCGGTAGGGATAGGTGCTTGATGACCTATGCTAAGATGAGGTTCTTCTAGCTACCACTATCAACGATGAACTGTAGCGGGGTGCCTTTTACCCACATCTTGAATGGAATAGATGCTCTCCTTCTTTTGGCTCGTCTAGTTCACCAGGCTGGAGCTTGGTGGTAGAAATAGTGGAACTGGGTTCCACGTCAATGATCTGTCTCCCCCTTTCTGTTTCTGGCTCAAAGTCAGAACCCACATCTAATTCAAAGGCTTTCACTTCTACCACCAGTGACTGCTTTGAGCGAAAACAGTGTTATACCATGGGCTCTTTGTTGGCAATTTCAGTTAACAGAAAGAAAATTAGCGTATACTTGTCATTGATGGAAAGTACAGTTGTGGGTGTGCATTTATCGGGAGGAGAAGAGTCAGTGACCGTAGGAACTTATTCAAATTTCCCAAAAGAATAATAGTCGTCATATCTACAGAAGTTGCAAGGAAGATAAGCCATCGGAGGTTCGGGGATCGGGATTTCATAACGCAAAAATCACTTGACAATGAAAACCCCGAAATCGCGATATGCGATTTCGCGATTTGATCGCAACCGTTAATCAAGCAGGGATCTGGACCGTTTATTCGTATGGATGCGTGGCAGCCTGGAGGCTCCATCGGAGAATCGGCGATCGAGAGTTTGAAATATCCAAATCACTTGACATTGAAAACCCCGAAATCGCGATATGCGATTTCACGATTTGATCGCAACCATTAATCAAGCAGGGATCTGGACCGTTTATTCGTATGGACACGTTGCAGCCAGGAGGCTTCATCGGAGTTTCGGGGATCGGGATTTCATAAGGCAAAGTTCACTCTACAATGAAATCCCCGATTTCGCGATATGCGAAATCCCGACGGAATCTGAACCGTCAGATCAACATCGACTCGACCCACGTCA